>PVJH01018325.1:0-45403 GCA_004026705.1 Nesogale talazaci | reverse complement strand
GTTATGTTAATTTTATGATTGAAATGTAGGGGTGGAGTCTAGCCTGTTAATCTGGAAATAGCCATTTAGTAGCCAATGAGGCCTCTATGTGGGCATGGCTTTCTCCTGAGACTTCTGGGAAATCCTGTGATATTTCCCTTGTGAAGATGAGGAGCTACTTTCCCCAGTTGTTGGGAGTTAGTCTCAGAGACATTAATCACGGACAAGACAAGTTGGCAGCATCTGAGGAGCCGGAGAAGCCACACGGCTTTGCCCTGATGGAGCCAGACCTCTGAAGCTGGGGCAGCCACATGGAGACGTCTGCCAGTGATGAGTTGTTTCTGCCACCACAGGATGCTGTTGATGGATCCTGAGCCTTGGAAGCGAGGAGCCATGTGGAGACCCCTGCCAGCGGCAGGATTCTGCACCCACTGACCTGTGACTTTTTGAGTCGGAAGGAGACTTTATAGACTGATTTGGGGCATATGGGTTACTATTGGACTTATGACTTTGAACTGGACTGGGCTGGGATGTTTTCTCAATGTCCTATTGCTCTTTTATATAAACCTTTTCCTTATATCCATATGTGTGTCCTTGAATTTGTTCCTCTAGTCTACCCGGACTAACACATAGTGAAACCACACAACAAAGAGTGATGAAAAGAAAGGCAAAATATTTCAAATTGAGAATGTGAGAGAAAAACAGATAAACAAGACCAGTCGATTGTGTGGAATTGTATCTCCTCCACCAAGAAAAAATTATGTGTTCTTTGTTTTGTAGGAGGCATAAGCCCGATTTCTCTTCCCATTTTCACATGGCCATCTTTCCATTTTTTACATCTCTTCTCCCCTTCCTATAAGGACATCATTCATATTTAATTAGAGCCCACCCTTTCAGTCTGACTTCATTTTATCTGAATTACAGGTGCAAAGATTCTATTTCTATATAACTTCACAAGTACATGTATCAATATGAGTTTTGTAAAGAGAATAAAAATATAACTGAAGATAACAATAAATATGCTTTAAATCGGAATGTATATTAATTATATTTGAATATATGAATATTGATAATGGGAAGGAGGAAGGGAACCAGATAGACATGCATACGCTGGGCATATATTGAAGCTGTACCATTTTATACAAAAAGCCTCACTGATTATCCAAAATAGATTTAGTAATAAAACTGAGTCTAGAACCCATTTCTCTCTCTTGATCTCAACCCCATTATGGTCTGTTTTAGAAAGGCAGGGCTTAAAAGTGCTTTTAATGAGTCAAAAGCCGTTGGAAAGCCAGCTGACTAAACTCCTGTAGAAGTCTAGTATAGATGCACAGGTGGAAAAGCCAGATTCTCTAATATCTAAAGTATGCATTATAATTTCAATTATTTGCTCATTCCACATGTTTAAGAAATTATAAAGAGGAGAAACAAAAGAGCTCTGTAAAGATAGCATCCTGAAATCTTTGAAGCCCATTATTCCAACAATAGCAAGGGCAAAATCACTCATTTTCTGACCTTATGTTTGGCAACTATTTTCCGCTGGAGAAAAATTAGCCATCAGCTCTTCCAGTACTCCATTATCTCCTGGAAGCAAGAATATTACTAAACCATTGGTAAGGTAAAAGACATGGAGTGGACCCCGTTTCATTGGCTGCAAACAACTAATGGGACATTGTTTGCCAAAAAACACTTCTGTTCAGCTGAATCAAAGAAACAAGAGGTCTGTAACAAAAGTTGTTAGAACCTGGCAGGCATCTAGAGACATGGCCAATAAATGAAGGGGGTGAGGCACTTAATCCCCTGCTATATAAGTTGAAAAGTATTTGCAATATAAATGGAAATCTCAGCACCACTTCTTATTGGCAGCATTAGGAACATTTTCAATTGTGTTAAAACTAAAATGTGATTGCCAAACATTTTTAAATACCAAGGTTGAATTACCTCTGAGAGAACTCAAGTATTTTTAGAGCTACTTATAGGCATATTTTAGTTTGGTGAAAACCAGAATGAAAGTGAATGACATTTCTCATATATAATACACAATTCTTTAGGTAATTCTCAAATAAAACTAACTCTGAAAGTCTTATTTATTTGCATGAGCCAAGAAACGCTTCCCAGTGACATAGAATTTTGATGACAACATATTTCAAGGGTGAATTTCAAAGTGACTCTTCAATAGGTGGATGATAAGGCTTTCACATTTATAGGTCACTGATCCTACTAAAGAGATTAAAGGAGAGGAAACCCAACTACTATCCGAATGTAAACAGCACAATGGGCAATTTTGTTTGTTTGTTTTTACTACTCAAGGAACTAAAGCATTGGTCTCTGATCAAAAGGGAACAAAGTCTAGAACGAGAGGAAAGTCTAAAAGGTTAAAGGATAGGTACCAGGCATCTAGGAAAGAGCTGTGGAATATAAGGAGGTTTTATAACAAGAATGTGGAAGGATTGGACATCAAATGTGTCAGAGACAGTGGACAGTGGTGAACCTAAATGGATATTCAAGATCGATCTGAGGAATCACTGTGTAACTAAAGTTTCTCTGTTTGGAGAAGTGGGACAAAGAGTTACAGGCAGCTTATTAGACAAATTGAATGCTGCACACTAAATCGTGTAATGCAAAGTGTTCTCCTTTTGAAAAATCTATCCTAGTGGAGTTTGTTCTTTTGGTGAAAGTCTTAGAGTATCACAGGAATTTGTCAGAACCCGGGGGGCGGGGGGTGGGGGGGGAGTGAACGGAAAGGTCAACTGTTGGAAACCAATAGCCACTCTATGGGAGAAAAATGGGGCTTTCTGCTCCCCTAACAGCCTGTCTCCATAACTCACAGGGCCAAATCTCTCCTCCCCTGCAGCGTCACTACGCATCACCACTGTCTCCACAGCAGTGAGCATGGTTTAGGTTTGAATTAATATCAATAACTTGCTTTTTGTTTTATTTCTTGCCTATATCTTTATAATGTAAAGTAGGAGGAGAATTAGACTCATAATATTTGATCTGACAAGATTCATTTGAGATCATTTTAAAAATTAAGATACATGAATGGCCATCCTTGCCATTATACAGGCACTTTCTGCAAGGTGGGTGTTTCTTCAGCACGATGTGAACACGTTGGATCCCTGGAGCCGACCCTCAGCCTCTAGGACACAGTGAAACTGCCGAAGCCTGTACAGGAGAAATGCCATTTGAAATGTGTGCTGTCCACCAGGAAATCCCGGGTGGAATAAACTGAAAGGAGGGAGCCCATCCATATATGTCTGAGAAGATGTGTCTGGTCATTCACATCCGAAAACTCCATGATAAAACACCCCAGTGAGTATAAATGGTCACTATGGGTTAGAATGGAGACCGCCAAATGGTGACTTGTTAAAGGATAAGTGGAATTTCATTAGGCCAAAGGAAAAAAGATAATGGGAATGACATACATGAGCAGAGTGTGCAAGATAATAATTGTTCTTTGAAAAATATATTGCACCCTGTGATGCTGCAGATGTTAGTTCTGTTTCCAGTTCCTTGTATGGCGGCATTGGTTTTAAAAAATTCTAAATCCCTGCAAATTTGTTGCCTATTATGTAGAAAATAAGCAGTACTTTAGATCTTGAAAATGACATGTGAAAATTGTTAAGCATTTCTGATCAAGACACAAAATCATTCAAATGCAGTGAAGAGATCCCGTGTAACAGAAGACAAATGGAGACTTAAAGAAAATTCCCTTTGAGCTTGGGACCAGCTACTTACTAGTTATGTGGCCCTATGTTAGTAATCTCATCTGTTGTTATCTGCATAGGGAAGGCCCCCAATGGGTGGGGACTCCATGCAGTATCTCTTTGTTCCATTTGCTAGACACCTTCTTGGTCTAAGCTCAGCCTTCATAGGAGCACAATGAAGTCTTCTCCAATTGCATATTTTTCAATAAACACAGTCTAATGTGTTTGCATAGTCAATAAAATACAAGGAAACATCTTTCTCACATTCTCTGTTTTCAGCCCAGATCCTTCTGACACCAGAAATCATATCGCTTGATCCATGTCTTCTTCTGAACCTGACTTAATTTTCTGGAAGTACACTGTCAATGAAGGAAAGCAACTCTTTTGGAACCCCTGTTTTCAGCAAAATCTTACTTGAGTAGGCTCTGGCTGAAGGTATCGTTCAGCACATTTTGCTGGCTCGGCTCTCTTTGGGAAGAGCGCATCCATCTGTCTCTCTTCCAGGTGGTTGTCCATGGAGCTGACTCCCAGACTTGTTGGCACAGAAAAGACCAGGGAGAAGATCAGAGTGCTCGTTTGCCTCAAACAGGAGAAGGCTGGCACCTTCCTGGAGATGAGACCTCTTTCCACTCAGAGAGGGACCTCTAAGCTTTCCATATAAATGTTCCCCTCCATTCTGTCACATCATGGTGCATACAATGGCCGGCTTATCTTTTTTTTTTTTTCTTGATTTTTTTTTCTTCATTAGAAACCAAGCTTCATGAGGCAGGGACATTGTGTGTATGGGTTTATCAGCCTTTAGAATGTTCAGAAGTTCAGGATAATTTCCTCTCCTCTCCTTCTCTCCCCTCCCCTCTTCCTCCTTCCTCTCTCACATACATGCATGCACACATGCACACAAACACACACACACACAAACATTGATTGACTTCTAACTCACATCTACCCTATCAAGGGTTTGGGATGTTGTCAATCTTTACAGGGGTAAATAGTCTTGTTTTCACCACAGGAGCAGCTGGTACATTTCAACTGATTACCATGTGGGTTAGCAGTCTGAAGTTTACCTGGCAGTGCCACCATGTTTTAATAGATGCCAGGCATATGAACTATCAGTCAGAATTTCTTGCTATGGCATAGGCATACATGATGAAGACTTAACTAGAGCATAAGTAACAAGCATATGTATACTTTTGTTATCTCTGCAAAAGATGGCGTTTGTCAAAACCAATTGTTCATTACAAAATATATTCTAAATTCATATATTTCAATGAGTGATCTGTCACAAATTCCATAGGTCTACACAAAAATTGATGCCTTTTACTTATCATTAGAGTTCTAATAACCAGTCCTCTGGCCACTCATATATCATATTTTTGTGAGACACTTATTTATGTAGATAATCAAACCTTTCAAGGCCTGCTGTGTAAATGCAAGTTATATAATATTTAATGATATATATATATATATATATATATATATATATATATTTTTTTTTTGATTTAGCATTATGGGCTGTTGTCTTAAAATCATTTTTCCATCAGGGAAGATACTACATAACTTAGCATTCTCCCCCCAGTCCCGCCTCCAGTACTATTCATGTAAAGGTATCACTTTCAAGGACAAGATAATGGCAATTTAGTTCTTTTTGTTTTGACATAATATTTTCCAGGGGAAGATGAGAGGTGAGGAAAAAAGGAAAGAGAATTCACAGAATCTAAGTTCCCAGAGTGAGGAACCACACTGACATCAGTACTAATTATTGCTATATTCCTGGAACTTGAACACTAGCATATAATTAACATTGAGTAAATTTTCCTATTGAATATCTACTGAATTTCCACTACAATCATGAAAAAATAAAGAATGAAGAATATATTTACTTTATAAGTAATCTAATCTCTCTAATACCAAACAAAGAGCTTGAGCTGGTGTTAGTAAGGCAAACAGAAGCTTCTTCCTTTATATTCAGTGATGTGAACTTAGCCTACAACCTTCCAATCTTCCAAATTTACTCACTTTCTGTCTCCAAGCTCACAATCTATACACTGAGAAAAACCAACAGGATTTTAAGGATCTCCATGAAATCAGAGCTGAACAAATAGGGACAAGTTCAGAACCACAGGGAAGTGTCAAGAAACTCCTAGTTGGGCTTTAAGAAAAGAAAATGAGGATAGAAAAGAACCCGAGTAAATAGTCTTGGCATATCACAAAAATCAAAATACTTCCTCTTACAAATTCAGGGCTTTCACTTTTGAATCCTACAAAAATCTGTTATAAAATAAGATTTGTGTGCATATGTGTCATATCTATATCTATAGAAGCTGCCTTGTGCCATGCAAATGAATGAGTCTGCATGTGTGGCAGAATGTGCCACTTACTCACATTAATCTGGTGTCAGCATTTTCTAGCCCTCAGAGACACTCGAGGCAAGCATGTTTTGTCTTGCATTAGTCAAATGCGTGGAATATCTCGTGAATCTCCTGGTATATCCAGAACATCTGTACTGATGATATCTGTGCAGGCACACCTTCATGCAGCTTCGAACAAATAGGCGAAATGCCACTCCAGTAATTCTGAACACTGAGTCTGCACAGATTCTACCTCTATTGAAGAGATCAGTGAAAATGTTTCCTTTGTTTTTAGTCTTTTTGTGTAAGACTGTAGCAGCCTCAGTTGTACATAATTTGTGGACCACTTGCAATAGAAGTTCCTCAAGAGCTTACAGTTTGGATGAAGTTTCCATCATTTCACTACAATTTTAAAAAATGTGTAAATAGTTTTATTTTTGAATATTTTAGTATTAATGTGTAGTTGAATGTTCAGTACATTGCCAATTCCTAGAGGTTAAGTCATATACACATACATTTACATAAACGTGTGTGTGTGTGTGTGTGTGTGAAAAGCCCATTGGAGTCTTTTGTATTTCCTTCTTTGATTCAGCAAAAGACCTGCATGATTTACTCTTGATTCTTGTCACCCGCAGTAAGTAATAGTAGTCTTAAAGAATAGGGGGCATTAGGGGCCACATTACTTAAAATTTCTTATTTAAACATCCTCTTGTTTAATATCCAAAGCTTGATATTATTTTTAAAAGCTATGTTAATGAAGTGTTGAGCCTAGGTATGTAAGGACATTAATTGAGGCCAGGACAAAAAGATCGAATCAATTAAGCATTTATTTCTGCAAAAGATGAGTTTTAGTGACAGTACAATAAGGACCGAAGAGAGGTCTTGGCCACTGCACTGTGGAGTGAAAACAAGATCGGAAATCCTCTGTGGTGTTGCATTGGATGAGAACCTGTTGTGTTCGCTTAAAAAAGGATTCAAAGTCATCAGATACTTACTCCTGATTCGTTATGGCTTTCTGGGAAAGTTCTATATAGTATCTTATGGAATAAAGCCTCCACATGTGTGTTAAATGATGAGAGAAGAGTTCAGCAAAAATCAATTTCCCACTCATAAAAAGTGTTCTTCATTGCCCTATCACAAATATGTCCACAAATTCAAGAGCAATAAATGGCTTCGTAAAAGTGTCTGCATTCCATAGTGAAAAGGGAAAACTCTGCCTCTTACCTTGGAGGACCTAAGTAATGTTTCCACAAATACATTTGCTACATTTGTAGATCCGTAGTATAATAAGCAGATCTATGTGCAAGTATGAGATATGAGGAATAATAAAATGAGATTCCATTAAAATTATCATTATTTAAAAAAATGGAAAGAGAGATTGGTAATTTTATCTTTATTTTTTCACTAAAGACCTATGCAAAAAGGTACACTTAATTTAAAACAAGCTAACAGCAACAATTTAAATATTGCAACAAATCAATTGAAAGTTAATGATGAATCAGTCTAAAATCTGCACATACTATGAAATATGATCATACCTTGCTATTAGTCTTCAGCTACAAAATGCTACAATCTGCGGTGTTGCACAAGCAAGAGAGGATTAGGACTAATAAAGAAAAGAACTGCATTACTAGTGTTGTTTTACGTAGTGATTATCCAAAATGAGCTTTTATGTTACAGTGTTGCGATTTATTGGATTCTACAGCTAACTGCCATAGTATGAAAAATTCATATACACCTGTGGTGACTAATCCTTCAGCTGAATACCACCTTAATAAAATAACAACTAAATCTATCCAAAATGTTTTAAAGAAACACAGATGAATTAAGGTGTTATTTCCAAGCTAGTTGCATACCTGGGGTGCTTCATAAGATTTAGAGCAGCAAGGTAAAGGTGTCTTTGTTCAATCACTGTACTCAAGTTATACAGACTTCTCAATTCACAGATAATGAAATCCCATTCAAAGTTGCACCCATCTTCTATTGGAGATCTATGACTACCATCCATGTTCACAAAAATAGAATCCAATACCTCTACTTCGAAAAGAATAAGAATTTCACCACCAGGCAAACAATAAAAAGACAATGACAGGAAAACAAAACAAAACGTATTGATGCCACTGGGAGGATCAGGTCAGGGAGAAAGACACTTTGCACAGGCACAACCATTTTGCTTTGATTTTGGAATCATGCTACTTACCTGAATTTTATTCACTTGTCTATGGCTAAAGACCTAGCAGGATTGTTACAGATAATCTAACAGACCAGCGTCTTTACTCAATCTAGAAAATCCTGTCCTCTAAGTTAAATTGCATTAGTATCTCCCATGGTCTCACCAGTTCCTTTCTCATATTCTTTTGCTATGATTTCGCCACCATGTGTGAACCTTGAATTCCAGGAAAGTCTAAGATTTCCCTCCAATCAATCCCACCTCTAAATCTCGCCAGGATGGGTTTTCCTTTATCTCAATCTAAGTACAATCCATTTTAAGGAGATGCTTCGCAGTTTACACCCCCTGCTACCACAAATAAAAGCGACAAACTTCTAGACACGACCACAAATTAGTAGAGAGCTAGAATGTATCAAACCAGAACAATAAGCAGTAAAACAGAATTAATATATCATTGTGTCCCAATACAACCCAATGTTGGCATCTTCTGGAAGACTTTGGAGAGTAGAAGCCCACGGGTCTGCACTTTGTAATCAGAATGTGCACTTCCATGCATATTTAAGTTTGAGGGTTCCTGATGTCACATTATTATGTAATCCAAGCCTCACAAACAGGCGATTGATCACCAATAATAACCAAAAAAAGAAAAGAAAAAGTTTCAACAACCCCCATCCTCCTTATAAATATCTTACTCCATGACCTTCACCACCACTTCCCCAAACTACAATTTAGGGGTCTGATTAAGCAATTTTTAATGAGATTAAACTTCCTATCCCATTCAGGGGAAACATTGAGTTATATGAGAGAGCAATTTGTCTGTCTGTAAATCAATTCAGGAAGGGGCAATGTCTGCTGAGTTGAAGACACATATTAAATATACTTATTTTTAACTGTAGTCTCATGACACTCCATTCCCCTGGCTCTCAGGAAAGGGGCTTTCCTTCCTAGTAAAGTTTGAGCACTTGTTCCTTTTCAGTAGGAGGAATCCTGGTGCTATGGTAGTTACTCATTGGGCTGTGAACTACCAGGTCAGTGGTTTGAAACCACCAGCTGTTTCAAAGGGAAAGATGGGGCCTTCTGCTTCCAAAAAGAATTATAGTCTCAGAAGCTCACAGGAGTAGATAGGCACTGCTGTCCAAAGTGGGGCTCTCATTCTCCTCCTATGACTAGTCCAATACTCAGTGCCTCTGCTGATTTTCAGGAATATCTAGTCAGAGAAGGGAATGAGTGAAAACCACTATGTTGGCTAAATATCATAGATCATCTGGATTTTTTTAAGTATATGTGTGAATGATGTGATAGCTAATGAAAAAGACTAAATGCTAACAATTAAATTCAGCAACAATATATTTCTACAGGGAAAAACTCTAGGTCTAATCTATTTCTGTGGCTCTTAAATGTAAGCTCTTTGCCTTCTATGCAACAAAGTGCCAGTATAGAGCACAGGCTCATTAAATAGGATTAAATTCACAATCAGTTAGACTGAAGTTCTTTCTTCAATCTAGTAAGCAAGATCTTCATTTTCAAAATAACAGTCTAACACAGGAAAGGAAAATTTGTATATGAAAATTAGAGGAGTCTACAATGGGATTGCTGGGCTATATTCATAGTAACGTGATTCTTATAATGACCAACTGGAACTATCAAAACTGCAAATTAATAATTATAACTCTTAGAAAGCTAAATGGCAGCACTATATATTTTATAAGAAGCCTAGGATTGCTAATTCCAAAGTAGCATATTCAAAACCACCAGCTTGCTCTGTGGGAGAAAATCTAAAAGTGGACATGTGCTGCCATACAGATTTGGACTCTCTGGCACTCTTCTCTGGGGCCGTGCATTGTTGGAATCCATGGTCTCTGAGGAAGCACCGCTGTTCACATCCACCAGTGGCTCGTCGCTTCCATCAATCTTTACAGCCTGGGAATCTTTGGGGGGCAGTTCCGCTCCAGTCTACAGAGCCATTGTGCTTCGGAATCAACTCATCATGAACTGGTATAAATCGTATGGGTGTATTCACATTTTAAAGTTCTTACTGAGTTGATTTCAATGGTCCACGTCTTCAAATGTACCCATTTTACCTAGGTGAAGTAATCTACCGACAGCCAATTATTGCATAACCCCCCACGCCAGGCCCATGATCAGAGAATTGAGTTTGATTTATTCTTACCATGTCCAACAGACCAGGATGTCTCTCCGGGGTTTCCGTGACTTTGGATCTTTAAAGATATAGAAAGTCTGATTGTCTCCTCTGAAACAACTGGGGTGGGAACCGCTCACCTTGCAGTTAGCAGCCCCCAGGTGGAACACACGAGGTCAGCAGGGCTGCTTATAATGCTCTGGTTGTTCTCGATGGTTGTTTATATCTTTATTTATAGCCTTAGTAATGTGACCATTTCATACTGATTTTAGTCTCCTCTTTTAATTTTTTTCTTAATCATCTTGCTAAATATCAAATTTATTGATCTTTTCCAAGAACCAGCTTCTGATACTGCTGAGATTTTTTTCTGCCATCTATTTTCATTCCAAAGTTCACTTTCTACCTGAAGACTCACTTCGAATTTAATCCAACTCTTAAAATCTAGCTTTCCAAGATTGATGATTACGTTAGCCACTGGCGAACTTTCTCCTGTAATGTAGGCATCCACAACTATGACTCTATTAGCTTCCCTCTAAGCGATGATTTCACTACGTCTCAAATATTTTGGCATGTGATGCTTTTCAATTAATTTAAATATCTCAAAAGATCTTTTAGTCTTTATATTTTCTACTATTACTCATTTTTAATCTTAACTTTGGATATTGTTTAATGTCTACTAAATTCTGAGTTTTCAGTAATTTTATACAGTTTTGGAATGATGAGACATAATAAAATATCCATTATTTAAAATTGATTGAGAGTTGTTTTATGGCCTAATATGTGCCTATTCTGAAGCATGTGCTATGGGCACTTGAGGAAGATGTAGATTTGTGTTCTTCTGGGTAGAATGTCTAGATATGCCCGCTAATTTAGTAGCTACATAGGGTTGTTCACTGTGTTGCTCTACTTCTCTGTCCACCTTCTGCCTAATTCTGTGCATTTATTAAAGTGACGTATTGTCGCAGATTCATTGGTGAAGTATACATTTTTTCCTCTCAATCTTGCTACTTTTTGTAGCATGCGTGTTCAAGGTCTTTTAGCATGCATATGTAAGTTTACAATTATGTTTCTTCATGGGAGATTTAATATTTTATCATATCCAAATTAATGTTATATTTCTTGTAAAATTTTGTTGTAAAGTCTATTATGCCTAATATTATACTATCTATCCCAGCTCTCTTCTGGTTATTGTTTTCATAGTGTATATTTCCAAAATCTCACTATCAATCCCGTTGTGATCTTAATCTGATATGTATCTTGCAGAGTAGCATCGAACATTCAAGTTATCAATTATTGGGATGCTTTTCTTTTCACCTCTTTTAGTTTCTTCTCTCTCTTTGTTCCAAATTTATGTTTAGTTTTGCTTTTTCCCATTTTCTTTATAGAATCTTTCTAATAGATATTTGTTGCTACTTAATGTTGGCCCTTATTTCGAGTGTTGTGAAACTGATGTGAGGAAAAGAGCTTGCTGCCAGGAAGGCGAGGTTACAGATTGAATGGATTACTGTTTTCCTTGAAGAATACACAAACACCAGAGCTTACAAATATCTTCCTATTTGCATGATCTTATGTCTACTCAATGACTGCCAGTATTATGAGCGTGGTGGTGGAAAGAAAGAGTTCTTAGAGCTTTTCACCATTAATAACTAATTCACTCCTTTATTCCTATTGAGCACATCAGTTATTCATGCTTGATGGCTTTAAGTACAGTGTATCCTTGGAACATTCATTTTCCTCAAGGGTACACTTTAGGTTTCTAGTAGAATTATTTGGTTGTTTTCTATGTGGGTGAAGGATTTTGAACTTATTTATAAAAGAGAAAAACAAAAACATAAAAACGAAACTAAAAATGTCGCTAAACCATTTATTTTAAATGCTTTGCATGACAAATTTAAGGGAAACTCTTATTTATCAGTAATCTCGGGAGTTTTTCCATTATTCATGTGAATCAAATATTATTCAAAAGAAATATATGTGATGAAAGAGAATGACTAGGCAGTCTACCATATTATATAATAAGGACTGAACACACAAACACACATGAATGCATGCACACACACAGGCAAATTAGGAATAAAATATGTGTGAGAAAAATCATTCTATATGGAAATCAGGAAAATAACTACAAGGACATTGTACACAGAATCTTTTAAATCAATGGACCAGTCAATATTTTTGATGGCAAAGACTACTCCTAAATTGATTTACTGGCAGTTCAAACACAAAAGAGGTAGTAGAGTTCCACCTGAAATATCCGTTAGGCACTAGCTATTGTACTTAATCATGCTTGGTAGAGGGTCAACAACAAAGGGCTGAAAACTAGCAAAATTAGGGGGATGGATCATGAGCAGGCAGTATTTCATTCTGTTGGGCACATGGTCTCTGGGTCAGAATCAAGATGGTGGCAACTAACAGATTAGTATCCGGTGCTTTAGGAATACTGAGTCCTAAGAGTATCCCTAAGTTTTATCCCTATGCTGCCCACAATCTCTTGCTGCTGATAAATCCTTATATTTTCCAGAAACACTTCGTTATCGTATGGAATTAAATTTTAAAAATTCTAAATGCTATATTTGGGGGGGGGGGGGCATCACGGCTCTCCGGTGGTGGGAGTAGGAGGCCCAGCCCCACTGCTGGAATTGAACCTCAGTCCCAGTGGGCCACAGTCCTGCGCACCACTACGCCACCGGGGCTCAGCCCCTAAATGCTTATTTTACAATTATAATTGTAGGTGACAAGATTTGATGCTTATATTAAAATAAATTTAAGGTGTATTTTAAATAGGAAGCTCTTTTCCTTCCAGAATTGTGGTTTGTGTGTATAAATGTGCCCTTTTATTACACACATTTATATGTAATGCATGCTTTAAAAAAAATCAGAGACCAGCAATGCAGGGTTAGAGAATTTTGTTTTCATGGAATATTTTGATGAAATATTTCATAAATTAAAAATATAACAGATTATAAGTTCATTGTTCTCAGATAGTTCCTTTAGCCTCAGTTTATGAATTCAATAAATATTGATTAAATAGTAATGCTTTAAAGATAGGTCTAGGAACTGATGAGTAGAGTGTAATCAGAAAGTATCCTTTGTCTGAAGGACCTCATATATCTCTGTGCACTGTGCTATCAATGCAGGGGGAGAAACGAGTAGCGTTAACATAGCAAGGAAAGAGTTCATATGATTCATGCTGAAATGTTAGGTCAAGAGAGCAATGGTGGAACTGTGTAATGGGGTCTCAGTTTGAGGGGCTGGACATATCATTGAGGATGAACTATGAAATTCACAAAGGAATTAGAAAGTATAAAAGGGAAAAACACAATCAGTATTCAACAATTTTGGTTTAAGCATCTCCAAGGGTGAAACTGCCTCTAACTACCATGGCCAACCATGTGTATGTTTGATGGTGTGTGGGTTCATTACGTATTTGCTCTTGGAACTTCTTGTTTGTTGTGCCTATTTGATATACAAAACACATTCTAAGACATCACAAATGGAATTAAGATGACCGATCAAGGCTGGAGAGAGACAGTTGGAATGAAAGCAGGCAGTATTAGAAAACACATGACTAGATATTCACCATTGATGGGTGTGATAAGAACATAGATACACAGAAAGCCTGGAATCCAGTGTACTCAGGGGTGGAGTGGCATATTAGGGAAGCAGGAAATTTAACTGAGACTAAATAGTCAAGCTTAACACAGGCTATGTGTATTGTCGCAGCTACCTCAAGAAAGGTGGGGTGACTTTGGGAATCAGTCAAGTTAGCTCATTCTTGAAAAATGATCAATACATTTAGCACAGATGGTGGTCTGAGAGATTTTGTGGAGCAGGAGAGGTTCACTTCTCATTTTAGTGAGTTCAAGGAGTAGACAATGGAGGTGGGAAGGAAAGACGAGTATTCCTTAGTCCTTTGTTGTTAAGAAAACCAAAGAATATGGTGATAGCTAAATGGGGCAATTTGGGCCAAGAAAGGACTTTTATATCACCCCTCCTTTCTTTTGTTCTCCAGTTTGTTGATAGAAGTAATAGCATGTTGCAAGTAAAAATGATACAGTAAAATGTGAAAAGTAGATTTGCTGGTGACAGTTTGGTTCCAGGGACCCAAGTGCAAAGTTTGGCTTTAGCCTGGGGAGGTTACATACTATAGTAAGACAGAAGGAAAGGTGTCTACACACAACTGCTGAATAGATGAGGGACAGAAGGTTTCTAGCATCTACTTTTCATTAAAATAAGAATTAAAACTATGATTTGAAATAAGGATGCATTATAACTAGTTCACAGAGACAGGGAGAAGAATGAAATACTAGTGTGAGTATAAATGTAAATGTTTGCCCTTGATGTTTATGGACATAAACTTAAGTAAGTTCCTTTAAATAAATGATCAGTTTCTTGGTCATATTGTTCCTGCATAAAGGCTGATAATACGGATGTTATCAGGCTTTGACTAGGTTTCTCCCACTCCAAAAATGAGTCAAGCAAAGGTCACAGCAGAGGGGGAATCATAAATGATAATGACTGGATATCAAATGTAATTCTGATAGGAAGGAAAACAAAGGATGAGAAGTTCAGGAACTAGTCAGATGATTAATATGGTTAACTCAAACAAAGTTTGAAAAATGTTTGGGTACAAGAAGAATAAAAGCAAAAAGGCAAAAAAGGCAAAAAGTCAGATGTGAAAATAGAATGATAGACACAGAAAAACACACGATGAAAATTATGGAGAGGCTGTACTGCCTGGTAATGAGCAGACCTTTATTGAGTGTGCTCACCTTTATTGAGTGGCTACCATAGAACAGAAACAGTCAGTAGTAGAGAGCAGATCAAGCACCGGAGAAATCTGGTGATCAGAAGAAGAGTCCACAGAATTATGGAATCAGTAAGACTCGTGTCCCCATAGTGCTGATTAGATGAACAGTGAGCCATGACTTACATCTTCAGGCATTCAGGGGAAATAGCCAGTGGAAGGGAGTGATGCACATGATCACAGAAACGTCTGACCTCATGGACTAGAAATCAAAATGAGCTGCTTTTAGGGAGGGGGCAGAGAACATCATCCAGCAACAACAAAAAGGAGAAAGCAAATAAGAGAGATTTCAAAACGTTTGTGGAATTAAATTAATTATATCATCTTTACCTGTTACTTTTTTTTCAAGGAACATTGGCAAGCCCCCTCATTAGCTTCATTTCTCCCAAATGCACTGGCATAAAGGGTGAAAAATCAGAAGCAAGCATCTTTCAAACAAAATGCATGGGAGTGTGTAGTTCTCAAGGGAGAAGTTGGTTGTAAACCCACCAATAAAACCAACATGATCTAGAACATATTCTTGGATGCTTGAGCTATTGTTTTCAAATATGCAAACATATATTATGAGGGGACTTCAAAAGGTTAATGGAAAAATCCCATTCTCTTTAATTGCATGATTCCATGAATTTTATGAAGCACCTCATGTGCGCATGTGTGGGCAGATACAGAAATAGTGGATGACTGGAAGAATAACAAAGAAAGGCGTCAGGAGCTTGGAGGTGGGAAAGGGCACTGGAAAAAGATATGCTAACCTCTGTGTGACTTAGAGTGCCAGCTATGCTAGCAATTTGGTGGTGTTGGGTTTCTTAATTGACAAATAGTTTCCCTCACTCCAAAGCAGAAGTCCTAATGTGTCAGAGAGCTGTTATAAGGAGCAATTATAATGACTGATGTAAAGGACTTAGCCTGTTACCTGGCCCAATCTAGTGTACTTACTATATACATTAACCATCATCTTTATCATCATCATGAAGAACAACAACATTCTGGCTCTCTGAAAGGATCCTATTCAGGATAGGCCACCTTATTTCCAAAAAGTAAAAACGTTCTTCCTCGAAATTGATTGTTGAAATTATAATGTAAATTTATGAGGCAATATGAACCATTATAAAGATAAACCATTTAGCAAGTAACTTTTTTTCCTTTAAAAGAACAATGCCAGTTATTTTCTCTCTTACTTTAGAACTTAGGTTTATTGACATTGTTTCAACGATTATATGGTATTTGACATGTTGATGCTTTTGATGAAAAGATGAGCACAATCAAAATGACATTTCACATGTCAGCAATGAGAAATTTAAAAAAGAGAGATTTCAGGTTCATTGTCTCTTTCTAAATCAACACAGTCCTTAAGTTCTTTTTAGCTGAAGTAACTCTTTCCATTCCACAGACAGTCAAGTTAGTAGCATCTCCGTGTGAAAATGTGTCTTCCCAGTGGAAATGCTTTGCTTTTCACTAAAAAAAAAAAAAAAAAAAAAGGAACAATGATCCCATTGCTTGATATGGCCTACGGAAACCTAGCAGATTTTCAATTTCCCCTTTATATTCTCAATCTACCTTTGCCAAGAGAATCTGTTTTTTACCCCCCTCCTACACCCTCGGCTATGCCTAAAACTCTCCCTCTGCAAAGAACTCTGCAGTCTATCCTAAGTAAGTTCCTATGTTAATTAATATTACATCCAAATCATTTGAGGTCTAATTCTCATGAATGTATTTCTCTTGTTTACTTGTAATTAATTCTCCAGTCAGCACTAGCAATCGCTGTATCATGGGCCATGGAGGTACTTGGAAGATTAATGAAACTGGATAAAATAAATGGAGCTGTAATTCGGGAGGACAAGCTAAACATCCCCACTAAGCAGACACTGCCAAAACTAGCAGACTGTAGCTCATCTCTTATTGAGCCATGACAGTAAACATTCATCAAGTGAAAGGAAATAATATGCCAGCCTTAAAATGATATCTTACTCTATGCAGAGACAAGAATAGTCTGACTCGTCTTTTTCTAATTGACGGTAAATAGCAATGAGGATATGCTACGAAGGATGTATAGTTATTTTCTAGGCAGATCTAGTACACAAAGAATGTCCTCAAATTGCTTGATGAGAAAGAAAGAAAGACACATAAAAAGCAGATGGACAGCTAATACGCTGTGCTGTAAGACCTGGCTAGAGATGTTGCAATCTCCCTGAGCCTCTCTCAGAAGTGGGCAGTAAATGTGGATCTGAATGGCAGTGGGCCAACTCACTTCTTCATTAGACTGCCAGATAAGAAAGGACCTCATTTGGAAGCATTGCCCCTCACATGGAGCTAACAATCATGAGAGATGCTTGAGCTTTTAGTTCCTGCCATTATCATCATAGCTCCTGCCAATGGGCAAAGCCTAAAGATGTAGATGCCAACAACACCAGAAAGCTGCTCAGGGTAGATGGAGTTCAGGGTTGAGTGGCTTGATGGTTTTAATATAGCACCAGTACTTTTCACTCTTCACTAATTGACAATTTCAGTACAGTATATGATGACAAAGAATTTTAAAGACTGGTGCCAAGAAATAATTTAGATGAAATCTAAGCCTGAGGCAAATTGGAATGCATTTTTTAAGATGTTACTTGATTTTAAATATAGGTGTCTTTGCACCACTAACTTCTGTATCTGACATAGGGTTGTTGAAATATATAACTTTTGGAAATGTAACCTTAATCACACATATATATGCACATATATGTGTACATATACATGCACATACAAGGCACATACACGAAGGCAAGTCAAACATGTCACTAGACATTAATCCAAACCTTTATTGAACAAGATACAAAACTAATGGTACTATTTTTCAACCTAGGCTCCTACAAGGGCTGTTACACTTGTGAAGGTGTTGTTTGCATTTCTCTCTCTTTAAGGAAGGATCCTGTTCTCTTCAACATACACACAGTCAGAGGGAAGTGTGGCCATCCATCAGGAATCCCAATGGTGTCCCTCTGAAATGCTCCTTGTGTTTGTGGGAAAAGATGGCATCAGAAGGAGCAAACTCAGGTGAGGTGCTAAAGTTTCCCTGTGGAAATCTCTGTTGGCTAACCCTTTTTACAATAGAAAAATAAGCAGGTCCTGAATGGAAAGAAAAACAACAACAACCCACAATGCAACTTTGCTGGCCTTTTCCTCCACAATGTAGTTTTTGAAAAAAAACACCTGGGTCATAAATCCCTATGATTACCCGTTGACCTGTCAGAAAATCCTGATTATCCCGTGGAATCTTCTCAAAAGTCATTAAGAGCTCCTGAGGTGACCTCTCTGAATTTGTTCTGAACTGGAGCAGCAAATTCTACTAAAAGTCCCTGTCCTGATTGGACCCTTGAAGGCTTCCTAATGAGACTGAGACAACTATAGCCACCTACTGATCATAGAAATATGTAAACACACTAATTGGGAATAAACTCATGTGTTTATGGCGTGCTACTCTCCTAGCAACGTTTATCAGTGTGTGTGTGCATGAATATATATTTACACATATATAATTTTATGCAAATATGCATGTTTTTTATTGGTATAAGTTTCCATTGGGTCTATTCCACTTCATAGCAACAATGGAAATAGCACTGAGATCTGCAGCATCCTCAAGAATTATCTCATGTTTGAGCACATTGTTGCTCAAAGACCTTACTTACAATCCCATTTCTCCATCCCTGCATTCTCATTCTCTCCCTAATAGGGGTATGCTGCCTACCTGCCAATATGAAAATTAGCAGAGGAAAAGGAGCCCTTGTGATATGTCCATGTTATGTTCAAATCCATGAAACCAATGATTCCAGAGCCTCGGTGATGTGATTCCCCTTCTCTTAAAAGCATGAAACATTAGAGTTGGAAAGTATTTTGCAAAGATGGAACACCGCAATGTCTATTATCCAGGAAATTATGATCTAAATATGCCAGCTAGAAAGTGAACTAAAATTTGAGTGCATGCAGAGCTGACATAGGGCCGTGCTACTGTCTTAATAATTTCTTTTTAGATGTCACAGTATAAAATGTTTCCATTAAATTTCTAAGTCAATTAAGTGACTTATAAACACTATTTTAAAAATACCACAAAGCAAAAAAAATAACCCACAAAGATTTTAAAAACAATGTATCATAAGTAGCAAGAGTATGTATAAGTTCAATAATTTGCTTTAAGCGCATAAGTGTAGGTCTATTCATGTCTATATTGAATTGCAATTTAAAAAATCTACTCTTCAATCACAGTGGAAATAATTTGAAATCCAATGCTGTTGCACTTTAGGAATAGTACTACAATTGGGGAACCTGATCTGGATAATATACCATTTTACATGATTATCAGATGCATATAAACTCCTATGATCACTGGATATAGAAAAAACACAAGCATACCTCAGATATTCTGGGGGACTTGATTTCAGACCACTGCAATAAAGCAAACATTGCCATAAACATCCACAGTAATTTTTGTCTGTCCCCTGGTACATATGAAAGTCATTCTTACACTATACGGCAGTCTAGCATATATGCAAAAGTGTTATGGAAAGGTTTGAAATATTGTGAGAATAATCCAATGGAACCCAGAGACAAGGACTGAGCATTTTCTATTGGATAAAGTGGCCTCCACAGACTTTCTCAACACATAGCTGCATCAAGAACTTCCAATTTTCAAAATGTGCAGATTTCACCACGCACCAAAAAGCACCCCCAACTGAGGTGTGCCTGTATATTGTCAAGCCACATCACACGAAATCAGGAAAGGATGTTAACTAATCAGTTAAGTGCTCTTCATTTAAATGGGGCGAGTGTACAACTAGAGGGTAGACATCATAAAATGTGAGTATTCTGACATCTATTATAATTCTTCCCCACTAAATGCTAAAAAAGACACTGAACAAACAATCTGAGAGGTAATTTAAGGGATGAAAGAAGTTTTATTAACAACTGCAAGAAGTAGATGGTATAATATTTCTTACTAATAAAGGGTAGAGGGGTTGAGACATTTGCCAATAAAATCTAAGACAACAATCTTCAATATGGATTGCAATTCAATGTTAAGAATAAAAGATCCTCCCAACTGGACCAATAATCAACATCAAGATGAACAGAAAAATATTGACATGTAAGGACTTCATTTTATTTGAATCCTCAATCAATGTTTGTGGATGTAGCAATCAAGAAATCAAACAATGTACTTTATTGGTAAACTCTGCTGCAAAAATATACCTTTAAACTATTCAAAGGACAACACTGAAGTGTTTTGAATAAGAAGGAAAAAGAATGGCGGATTTGAATCATGGTGTTGAAGAATATTGAAAGTATCATGGACTTCCAGATAAACAAACAATTGTATCTTGCAGGAAGTATAATCAGAATGCTCTTTGGAATCTTGGCTGGTGAGAGTGTGTATCACATACTTTGGACAAGTTATCAGGAGAAATGAGTCTCTGGAAAATGATATATCATATTTGGTAAAATAGCAGGACAGCAAGAAAGAGAATGATTTAAAAAATAGATTGACATGCTAGTTGTAACAGTGAAGTCAAAAAGAACACTTGTGAGGATGACATAAGGCCAAGCAAGTGTTTCTTTCCACAGTACCCAGGGGCCATTTTGAATGAGTAGACTACTCAGTAGTACATGAAAACGGCATGGCTAGAGCCTAGGGACCCATGCTCCAGGAACAAAATTCTTGTTTCTGTTATTTTCTTTGCTTCTTATCCCCTTCAGGATTCCCCTCTGTCTCCTCTTCTGAGTATAAGATTTAATAGGTAGGGGATTGAGGTGAGAGAAGGGCCATAAAACATTCGTCTCTACTGGACCTTTATAATCATGGCAGACACAGATGTTCCTTCAATGGTCCAGGGGATAGGAGTGCTGGCTTCCTGTACTGTCCAAAATGTGTGTATAATTTATACCTGATGCTAGTATAACCTTGATTTGAACTGCATGAACCCCCTTTTTGATGTGCATGTACACGTGTGTGTGAGTTGCCTAAGGCTAATGCAGTGAATTCAAAGGTTGGAATTGTTTGCTTAAAAAATGCTGCAATTAGGCATCAAATAAGTCCTCATGGAAGAAGCACACTAGCCTGTGTGATCCAAAAATGGCAAATAATGAAATCCAAATGCAAGGAGGGAATGGTTTCAGAGCTTTAATTGTGAACATCTTGTTTCAGATGATAGTGGAAGCCACAAATCCATTTACAGGGTCCACACACATATTCAGCCTCGGCTGAATAGCCTTTGACCATAAACCAAAGGTACAAAGAGCTTTATTTTCAGACTGAGAGCAGTATCCAAAGGATTATGGCAGTTGTGGCTATGTCAAGATACTACAGCTTATCATTTGACTTTTAATTTAGCCCATTTTAAAGTTGTGTCAGTTTGAAGGAAAAAAAGAGGGGGGACGTTCACACGAATTATGCCTCCTAAGGATGCCAGCTGACTAGAGATGAGCAGACAACTAGCCTTACGGTCATGCTGAATGCATTGCAAAATGGATTATTGCAGATTCAGTTAAGATAAAATTTGATACCTTCATATATTATCCCTCTTTTGACCCATTTTAAACTTGTTCCATTTTTATTATTTCTGTTTTATTTTTGACTGAGACTTTCTTATTGCTGGGTTTTTGTTTTGTTTAGCTTGGAGATGACTTTACCTGTATATCAAATCTAGGATCTATAGAGACAATAATTGGATTAATGGTTTCTTGAGGTGTTGGCAGGGTAAGTTGAAAGTAAACTGGAGGTAATAACAGTGAATGAGTACTAGGAGTAAGAAAATGTTCTAAAATTAATTGTAGTGATGATTACCTATCTCTTCTTAATGTGTATGAACTACTAAATTATATGGGATGTGATGTATACACCAATAACATTATGAGAGACATAGAGGTGTGCCATTAATACTCTCTACATGCGTAGTTTCTGGTCCTGATTGGATCCATGGTATTTTTAAGTTGTTATGATCAAACATGGAGCTCACTCAAAGGCCCACGTAAAGGTGGGCCTACACAGTTCAAACCTGAGTCCACTGGACAGATGACGATATTTCTGTCACTATCAAAACAAACAAACAAGAAAAACCTCCCTGTCATTGAGTCAATTCTGACTCACAGCAACAATACCTGTCCCTACTGGTTTCTGTGATTGTAACTCTTTACAGAAGTCTGTCTCCCTTGAAGTGACTGATGGCTTTGAACTGCCAAACCTGATGTTAGCAGCCCAATACGTAATCACATAAGCTGCTAACTCTGTCCCTCCCCTCATCAGGGAGCTAACTTAATGGCCATGCAAAGTATCACCTGTGAGAAACATAAATGAATGATATCAAAACCAGCAAAGAAATTCATATTAATGAAGTTTAGAAGCTAATTAAACTTTTTTTAAAAAGAACAATAGAGAAATGCACAAAGGTGATGACTAGCCTGTACAAAATGAACCTGCCTTTACATCGAATATTATATGGGTTCAGAAAATAACTTCGCTTTATCAGAAAATATTCAATATGACATAGTTTTTGTAGGGTGCAGCGAGAAAGAGCTGCACACAAGAGCATTTGCTATCTCTACAGTCTTTCAAATTGAATACCGTAGTTGTTAAGGGTTCTTTAGAATTGCCTGGGTCAAGAAAGGACTTAAATCAAAGAAATGCACAGTCTGATTTAACGAATGCCTTAAATCAGAAAGATGTTTATTTATGTATTTCCCCTAAAATAATGTGTCTATATTCTGAGGTAAAATATAGAGTCATAAAATTCGATCCTTTGAAAAGCTAACCAGGCTTAAAAGTAAATCATTAAACAGGTCAGAGTCTGGGCAGGTAAATCAAGCGACAACACAGCTGGAACCTCCAACAGCCAATCAGAGAACATCTCTGTTATTCTTACAGTAAAAACCACGGTAACATTATTCCTACAGCTTTCTTCAAGGGAAATGATAAATTTAATATTCTCATCAGGCTCCAGTGTGGGGCGGCCTTCAATTCTAAAATGATGACAACTGAATGTGTGAAAGCACCATGGAAAAAGATTAAAGTTCCATGGAGATTCTTTTAATCTTCTGAGCCTTATATCAGATATGACTTAACATACAAGATTATTTGTACTATAAATTCTGATCTGTCAACACTTGTCCCAAACCGATAACTTGCAAATAATTGAAGGATTCCTTTGGCATTTGAGTTGGTCTTGAGGGTGATACTCAAATTCTGTTAATATGGATATACAATTCAGAAATCACCAGAACATGATTTTTCTCAGGTGTCATCAGGTTCTGCTTCCATTTCTTCTGGAGAGATGCACCTTAGCATTGAACAGTTTGTGGTACAGGGACTCACACAGCAAATGAAATACCAGATGCCCAAGTTACAGATTTTTTTCTGTCACTAAGTGGCCCACACATCTTGCAGATACTGTTCAAATATTTGGAGCACAAATTATCTGCTGTGCATAATTTTAATGAATTGACTTAATTGTAATCACCTTTGACATCTCTATATCTTTTTATTTCTATAAGTATATTACTTAAAAAATTAGACTCTAGGACTCAATTAAAATGATTGTACTGGTTGTACATCCATTTATTGTCCATTTTTGGTCCATTTATTGTCACACTCCTGATAGTAACATCCTGTTTATGCTACTCCCTTGCTTTAGAGGCTTTAATGACATCCTGATAAAACGATTATTTCATAATTTTAAAAAATCTAATGAAATTTGGTTAATAGGATGAAATGATTTTGAAGTTTGTCAAAAAATAGCATATCCCTGATGTAGCTTAGTTCCAGAGAACTGTTTATCCCTAAATATCCCTTCCACTATATGGATAGGACAGGAATATTGTCAAATACTACAATTCTCAGGAATAGAAGCTGGGCATTGTTAAAGTTAATGGGAGGAGATGATCCCCTTCTGAGTGTTGCTCAAAATGCAACTGAAGAAGACTGAAGCTCTGACCTTGCTTTTCCAACCTTGAGTCAAACATAATGGCATATATGGAATAACGCTTTGGGGAATAGAGTTTTGGAGAATACAGTCTTTGCACCTGTCATTTACTGATGGACACCCTCAAGATGGGAATAGCTTTAAATATGTGTTAATAATTAAATATCTAAATAACAGTAATTGAATCTAAGAAAATTTGAAGTCATCAAAAATGCAACAGGACACATAAAGATTACTACCATACCTTTTTAGGAGAAGAAAGGACTATTTGTCCTTTAAATTTTGTTCTGCTGTTGGCCATTTTGAATCACATGGTTTATTATACTAGGAATGACAAATTCAAGAGGCATGTCATTGAATTCATCCTCAAAAATGTTCAATATTTATTTTGGATTGCAATGTTCTATTTGACAGGCTTATATTTACCTCAATTTAAGGAAATCCAGTTAACACTATCATTAATATTTATGCACCTACCACCAAAGCTAATGATGAGAAAATTGAAGAATCATATTAAAGCCTTCAATTTTAAAACAGTGAAAGATGCAATTGATAACTTGATAATTATTGGTGATTGGAGTGCAGAACTTTAAAAAAAAAGGACAAAACAGCAGTGGAAAATATAATTTTGGTGATACAAGGAGAGTTGGAAATCATATAATTGAATTTATTAAGAAAAGGAATTTCAGGTGAGCCCCGGTGGCATAGTGGTTGTGCATGGGACTGCAGCCCACTGGGATGGAGGTTCAATTCCAGCTTCACAGGAGCAAAGGCTGGGCCTCCTACTCCCACCACCAGAGGGCAGTGATGCCAAAAAAAATAAAAAAAGAAAAGAAAAGGAATTTCTTCATGGAAAGTAACTTTTTTCAATAACACAAAAATACACGTGAACATCTCCAGATAGAATACACAGAAATCAAATTGACCATAGCTGTGTGAAGAGATGGTGAATAAGCCCAATAGCAGCAGCAAGGGGAAGACTATGGAACACGTTGTCAATTCCTCATGCTAAGTGAAGACTGAAGCAGGAGAACACTAAAACACTCCTTGGAAGCCAAAGTAGGACCCTGACTACAGCCCACATGAATTTTGAAAATATCTCAAGAACATATTTGATTCATTAAATGCTAATGATAGAAGACCCAGTGAAGTGTGTGATGACATCAAACACATCCTCCATGAAGAAAGCAAAAGGGCCGTCAAAAGCCAGGAAAGAATAAAATGTCCAAGTGGAGATCAGAAGAGACTCTGAAAGTTGTTCTGTGTTGTAGAATAGCTAAGGTAATTGGAAACAATGAGAAAGTAGAAGAGGTGAACATAAAATTTAAGAGGTGACTCAACAAGCCAAAGGAAAATATTCTATGGAAATGTGCAAAAATCTAGAGTTACAAAACAAAATGGAAAGAGCATGCTCACCTTGCCTGAAACTGAAATAAGTCAAGAGGGAGAAAAAATGAACCTTGAGATGCAATACTGAGAGATTCTATAGGCAAAACACTAAACTATGAAGGAAGCTTCAAAAGAAGATGAAAATAATAGTCACTGTACCAAAAAGTACTCATCAACATCTAACCATTTCAAGAGAGAGCACATATAATCAAGAACTCATCGTAATAAAGGAAGAAGTCCAAAGTGCACTGAAGACATTAGAAAAGATGTAATATCAACTCAAATCTTGCAACAAGTTGGTGAACCTTTCACTTGTCTGTGTCATGAAACATGGAAGTCGACTACTTGACTGACTTGCTGTTAAGAGATCCAATATGGGCATCCATTGCAAAGAAAAGAGACCCAACAGAGAATTCACAAGGTATATAACAATATCATTGATATCATACGCAAGTGCAATTTAGCTGAAGATCATCCAACAATGATTTCATGCCAGCAATTCAGACCAGTTTCAGAAGGGGACATGAAATAAAGGCTATCATTGCTGATATAAGTGGATCTTGATTGAAAGCAGAGAATACTAGAAAGAAGTATACTGTATTTCATCGACTATGCTAAGATGTTCAAATGTGTTAACCATAGCCTTGAGAAGAATGGAAATTTCAAGAGTTAATCGTGCTCATGCAGAACCTGTACATGGTTCATGAGGTAATTGTATGGATATAATAAGAGTTCACTCCAGGGCTGAGCCCCAGTGGCGCAGTGGTTGTGCACGGGACTGCAGCCCACTGGGATGGAGGTTCAATTCAGACAGCGGTTCCACAGGAGCAAAGGCTGGGCCTCCTACTCCCACCACCAGAGGGCAGTGTTGCCCAAAAAACAAAAAAAAATAAGCATACACTCCATATTTTAAAATCAGAAAAGTACGAATCAAAATTTTATCCTTTCAGTACTTATTCAATCAGTATGAACAACAAATAATAAGGAAATCTGAATTATATGAAGAGGATTAGGATTGGAGAAAGGCTTATGAAAAATCTCTGATATGCAGATGACAAAATATTAGTTGCTGAAAGTGAGGGGGACTTGAAATACTTGCTGATGAAGAGGAAGGATTTCATTCATTACAATTCTCTGTTGAAAAACAAACCAAAACACAGTCTTCACAATGAGACTGATGTAACACCATGATAAATGGTGTAAAGATTGAAGTTGTCAAGATTTTTGTATTGCTTAATTCCACAATCATTGCTCATGGAACCACCAGTGAAGCAATCAAAGTATGCATTGCATGGGGTAAATCTGTTGTCCAAGACTACTTTAAAATGTTCAAAAGCAAGGATGTTACTTTGAGGACAAAAATGGATTTGATTCAAGCCATGGTATTTTCAATTTCCTCAAATGTACAAGAAGGTTGGACAGTGACTAAAGGAGATTTAAAAACAATACATGCATTTGAATGATGATACTTTCAAAAATATTGAGAATACCACAATCTATCATAAGGACAAATAAATGTCTCAGAGCAAGTACAGAAGAATGCTTCTGAGAAGCAGAGAGGACGAGACACCCTCTCATACATGATGGACAGATGATCAGGAGAAGCCAGTCCCTGGAAAAAGATACCACTCTTGGTAAAGTAGGGAAGGGGCATTCTCAAAAGGATGGATTGGCCCAGTGGTTGTACAATGGGCTTAAACATAGTAACAATCATGGGTATGGCACAAGAGCATGTGGTATTTCTTTTATTGTACATCAGGTTGCTATGAGTTGCAACTGCGAACAACAGAAACAACAATATCAGATCATGGGTCTCTTAAGGAGAGGAACTTGTGTGTGTGTGTGTGTGTGTGTGTGTGTGTGTTATCTCGGCAACTTGGGGCTTACGGAATGGCTTCCACAAATCTTGAAAGGGTGAAGGATAAGAGCCAGAGAACAATAGATGGTCATACTTGCCTTCTAACCTTTAAGCAGACAGTGATATACTTAGATTTTATGAGCATTAACAGTTAGGAGAAATATAATGACCAGAGAAACCACTGATAGTGAAAACATCTCATTTGTCATCATATTGTAACTTTGAATCACTCCTGCTTTGCTCTCAATGCAGTTTCAGTAATGCTTTAAACATTTGCAGAACTAAAAGCTTTTAGGACTAAATGCATCAATTACACATAATCTTGTGATAGGATCCTGCCATGAATCCTTAGTCATTTATTCATAGCCCACAGAATGCCATCTGCTTATTTGATGGGTACTTTGTTAAAAAAAAAAAAGAAGGAAAAAAGAAAGAAAAAATCTTAAACTGAATTAAATTCTCAGAACCATGCAATTTTATAGTATAGTTTGGTTTGGAAAAAATACTGTTCATATGTTTTCAGTGCTATTATTGGCTCTAAATGTTAGAGTTTCTATAAAGGTATGATCTAAACATTCTGATATTTCTCTGATAAATGACCTTTGCATGTATTTGCTTTTGTTGATTCATAAGGTGAACCAAGAAAGACTCTGGGAAAACTTCTTATTCTAAAAAGACCATGACCATAGTGTCCAATTTGCCCTGAATTTACACTTTTAGAAAATTATGCCATGGAATGCACGGGGTACAGAGAATTCAATAGAAGGAGCATGTTCTCAGGGATTAAGTGAAAGCTTAATTCAACAACAGCATGAGTAGTCGAAAATGCATTCTGTTTTCTTAACAATGACAATCATCTGAGAACTCCCAAGAAAAAAACTGAAATTGTAGTCCTGTTTCTATCTGTTTTTGTGACTAATGAGGAGATTAGAAACTAGAAAAAATGTATTTTTAAGCTAAAGTTTTAGTTTTTTGTTTGTTTTGGTAAAACTAACAGTTATCATATGTACTCATGTAGAAGCGAAGATTTTCAGGACATTTTTAATGCAGTTTTTTAGGTAAAATTAGGTGCCTCAGCTGATACTCAGCTCCTTTTATATCCAAGTATGCATGGCACTATAAAACAGACTAAAACGGTGATCATTCAGTGTGTAGACTGGAATAGGCCATCTCACCAGTGTTATTTGCATGTTAGAGTTTTATTATTGCATTCTAAAAGCATAGTGGCATAAACAGATATGGAGTATAGCCTCATTGATGGATATGGCAGCTAGAAATATTTGTTTCATTAAAACTGTTCATTATTTTTGGAGTTTTAGTAGCAGAGTGGGCTACAAGTTGGGCTACAGACTACAAGGTCAGCAGTTCAAAACCACCAGCCACTTCTACTCATATAAAGGTTTATAGTCTCAGAAACAACAGTAACAGTTCTGTGTACTGTCAAGCAGCAATTCTCAACCTTTGCATCATGACCCCCTTCGGGGTTGAATGACCCTTCCACAGTGGTTGCCTGATTCATAGCAGTAGCAAAGTTTCGGTTACGAAGTAGCAAAGAAAATAACTGTATGGTTGGAGAGTGTGTGTCACCAAAACATGAGGAACCGTATTAAAGGGTCACTGCATCAAGAAGGTTGAGAACCACTGCTACACAGTAACTTAGTGTCACAATCAGTTTAATAGCAGTGAATTTGATCCAACATTTTAGTTCATTTATTGTAGGACAGGTTATAGATCTGGTATCTGTAGCATCATATGGTATACATAGAAAACAGTAATTGCTAGCCTGTAGTAATGTTTATATATGCCAGATTTCTTAGTCAAAATCCAAGAATTCTGTGCACTAGTCGAGGACGTGATTGACCTACTCAATAGCTGGATATATGCATTGGCACCAACCCAAGTACTTCTCTCACCAAGACTTTCCTTGCAAGATTGCCATGGTAACAAGTTTACCGATGTCCAATTTATTACATACATAGGCGCCATGCAGTGATTTTTAAAAAGAGTTACAGAGTATTCCACACCCCTATTAATTCCATAGGATCAAACTGAATTGAATTTTAAACTCAAGATCCTTGCACTGTTTCAAGTGGATATATTTACTATTCCTTTCCCATTCCTTGAGGTTCATGCTTTTGATGGAGTCTCAATTTGGTCTAAAGACCAAATACATAATACATAAAGTCCAGGAAATATGAGGAAAGAGGGTTTAGTCTATCCAGAAGCACCGTGGAAGAAAGGCGTGATGTTCTACTTCCATATAGTCATTTCAAGCCCATGACTGCTCATGCACATATAGAGTCCTCTCTGAGCCAGAGAATCAGAGTAGACTCCATGGGCACTGGGAAACTACAATCATCTCTGGATGACATCATAGCAACATGTCTAGCTTCTTTCATTTCCTAAAAGACTACAAACTCTTCCTCACATTTCCATCTTCCTTCTTTCTGGAGCACAACCCTTCCTCCTCCCACATACCTAGATAAATACACGTATCTCTGCTTACTCTTCCCAGAAACGTCCGTTGGCTTAACCTCCAATACTTTAAATTAATTATCCCTCAGACAGTAGCTAATCAATTTTTAATAGGGAATGTAATATTATTTTTATTGCTTCAGCTTCCAAACTGCACCCATATTAATGCTCATCATGACTTCCATGAAGAAAGATAACAATAATTGGGCAGCTAAACGACTTAAGTTATCCATCCATTCTGTAGAAGAAGGTGGCATCAAGTTCTGAGGCAAACTTATTAACAATCTGTGTTGTGCAGATGGCACGACCTTGTTTCTGAAAGTGGGGAGGAGTTGAGGTATTTGATAAAGATTAAGGATGCAGCCTTCAGTATGGATTCAGACTCAATGTGAAGAATAACAAAATACTCACCACTGCACAAATAGATAACCTATGTGAAATTAAGGAAATGTGTGAATTTGACAAGGACTTTGTCTTGCTTGGATCTACAATCAATGTTCATGGAAACCACAGTCAAAATTTCAAAAGACATGCTGCACTAGGTAAATCTGCTACACAATGCCCCCTAGAGAACTTATGAGGAAGGCCGGTCCTTTGAGGACTTAAGTGGGCTTTGTCCGAGTTGTGGTATTTTCCTTTGTCTCATATGCATGAAAAAGATAGACAATGAAGAAGGAAAATGAAGTTAATCTATACCTTTGTATTGTGCTGGAAAAGAATACTGAAAGTTCCATGGACAAAGAAATCTGTTTTGCACTAATTAGGCCAGAATGCTCCATATACTTTGGACATGTTATGAGATGAAATCTATCCCTGGAGGACACAAAGCTTCTTAAAGTGACAGAGCAATAAAAGAAGAAGCAAAGGAAAAACGTAAGACCCTTACTGAGATGTATTGAGACAGTGGCTTCAACAATGAACTCGGGCATGGCAACAAGCATGAGGATGGGGCAGGTCAGTGTTTCATTCTGTTGGGAACAGCGATTCTGATTCTCCACCTGTGGTCTGTGATCTCTTTGGGGGTCAAATGACTCTTTCACTAGGGTAGCTTGATTCAGAATTGTAGCAAAATTCCAGTTATAAAGTACCAACAAAAATAATTTTATGGTTCAGGGTGTCACTAGGATGTGAGGAACTGTATTAAAGGGTTGCAAGATTAGAAAGGTTGAGAACCATCCAGCATACAACATTATGGATTGGAAACAATCAACACCAAGCACCAACTGAGAAAATACTCAAATACTTGCAAATGAATGAACAGAACTGAGATACATAATATCTACAGGAAAAACATTTAAATTCCAGGATGATAAAATGTAATTGTGAGTAAGAAAATCATTTCCAACAATGACAAAGTTAAAAACTAAGAAATATTATTATTGAGAACCCCAAGTTGAGATGTCAGGTAAGTGCTGGACTTTTGAAAGAAGGTCAGAGCTCTGAGTCCACCACTCACTTCCTAGGGGAATCCTGAGGAGAATCTTCTGCTCCAGTAAAGACCGACAGTCTCAGAACACTGTACCTGGGCATTATGATTTAGAATGGACTCGAGGGCAGTGAGATGGTTTTTGGTTTTGTGACACACTATGTGAAATAGTAAATGTCAGAGTGGAAGATTGTTTTTCTCAGAGAATGGCTGCCTGTGGTGACTCTGAGTTCAAACTTCAGCACGACAGTCATTATGCTTTATTCTATAAGAATAAAAGCAGGAGGGACACAGGCTCTCATGAGCTGAGACTTCACCTTCTTTAGGATTGAGGTGGTGGTGGGGAGGGGGGGGAGCAGTTAAATAAGACAAGAACTGACGTATGCTGAGGAAGGATTCCCAGTACCATGGCAACGCTGGCAAATTTGACTTGCATGCAAAGCAAACACAATTCCCAATTCCATCTTTAATTTGTTTATGGAAATTTACAATAGCTGTAGATAACAGACAAGACAATAACCCCAAGTGATGTTACCAACGTCATAGCTAATCATGCTAACCTAGGTTCTGAAATCCTGCAGGCAACTACCTAGAAAAATAACTCTCGTGCAAATGATGATGTGCCATGTTGCCTGAATTATATTCCAAATCCAGAGGCTTCACAGGTAACCATGGGCTTTTCCATGTGAGATTCTATGACACTGTTTTCAGGGATAGAAGTGAAATCTATAAAAATAGGGATACTAGCAAACATGACAAGAGAAATGCAACCTACCTGCTTCACAAGCAGCGCTTTGCTCCACCACGTGGCAGGGAAAAGGAGTATGAACTTCAACAAAGCCTTCCTTCCCCCTTTCCTTCGGTCCATTGGTAATGTTTTTATTTCATTCTAACTCCCCTTCCTTCCATCTTAATTATTTTTTCTTGATCCTTCCTTCCATTAATTAATAATTATAACCTGTATATCAAGCATGCACAGAAGACACAGCATTGACCAATATGGCATGATCTGTCCTTCATGCAACTATGGAGACATATGCTAAACAGACATGAAAAAGATGATACTTGTATTTTATGATCAACACTGTAAAAATACAGTCAGGGTTTGAAATAATAACTGGAAGAGTCAGGAATTGGGAAGCCTTTTCTACATAGCAACACCCCGCTTTAGGAAAGTCACTTAATTGACTGGGGCAATAGTTGTCTCACATAATACAACAGGCTGAGCTTGACTAGTCCTTTTCAAAAGTGGTGATTACTTTTAAGGCCGCATCACCAATTGCTCTTATTTCAAATGCATTAGTATAAAGAACTTCACTATGTAAAACAAGAAAAGGTGAATTTTCTCTGCTTAAAATATTGATGAGAGTCCAGGGCCCAAATTTTGAGACACTGGCATAAACCTCAGAAGATCTAAAATGAAAGTCTACAATCATCCCAAATGTTCTTTCTGCTAGGTTTTCCAAAAGTTTATTTCCAAGAAACCACTAAATAATATTGAAAATGAAACGACATTGGGATACTTGTAAAATATTATAGGATAGAAGTAGCTTATGTGCTAACAGTTAATATCTCTCGGTATTACATTTGTCCCACCTCAAACTCTGGCCTAAAATGTCGTTTTCAGTCAGAAAAGCCACCATAGCAATGAATTGCTTTCTTTGTTTTCATACCTTAGATTTATGCATAAGAAATAGCATCAATATTGCTAGGAGTGAACTATGGAAGAGAGTAATATAAGAACAGAAATATGTCCAGATCCAAAGAACCCAAAGTGAAGCAAATCCATTGCTCTCGGGTCAATTCCTACTTAGAGTTTCTGACACAATATGCAGTTTCTGAGCCTGCACACCTCAATGGGAGCAGAGACTCGTGTTTCTTCTGTGGATCAGCTGGTGGGTTTGAGCTGTGTACCTTGGGATTAGGAGCTTTATGCCTTATCCACAGTGTCACCAAAGTACCCATCAGGAGAAAGTAAGTAAAACTACAGTCAAAAGTAGGACTAGCACTCGAAATATTTGTCATCACAGCCCAGAACATAGGACATCAAACAGGAAACCTGTGTCAATCCATGGATTTGTTAGTCACAGGTCCAGGATGTAGTGATCATACACTGGACTGCTAACAAGTCAGCAGCTCAAGAAACTCTTCGAGAAAAAGATGAAACTTTCCATGCCCATCCATACTTGCAGTCTCTGAAACCCACAGATCAGTTCTAATCTGTCCCAGAGTCACCATGAGTCAGGGTTGAACTGAGAGGAGTGAGAAGTCCAAATAAATCATCCACGTGTTCCTTCGTGTCTTGATGAAGCCCGATTGAGCCAGAAATTTGTTCGCATTTTTATGAGGCACTCTATTTCTCCTCAGTAATGCGTATTGCCTATCAATGGGTCCTCCAGGTTGAGGACACATCCACCTGCCCCTCTTTCTTTCTGCTGGATTTCCAATTCTCTTTGGTAACTTCTATATTTATAAGGAGACAACATAAAAAAGAAAAACAATCTAAGTTGATTGGAAAATAACTCGTGTATGTTCTGTGGCTTACGCCCATGGCCAAGCCCTGATGTAGTTGAATGAGAGTTTGAGTAAGGGTCCGTAGACTGACCTGATTCACAGACCATGCAGTTTAGTGTCTCTTTGAAATCACCGAGTCCATTTGCTCAGTGAATAAGAGGCATTGGCAATTCTGATATTAACAAACTCTAGCATGCAATAGAGATATAAAGATAGTTTTGACACCTTAAAGAGGAACATTAAAAGATCACTTTCCAAAAATCCCCCCCCCCACCGATTGCAGAGACTGAAATATTGTCAAGTTCAAGGAAATAGAAAGAGAAAGCAATGCCAGGCAGATTCTTTCTTCCTTCTTTATGCTTTACTCCCAATTCTAAATACACACTATCGTCCTCTTATACTGTAGAGCATGCCAATGGATTATGAATCCATGACTTGCTGTCCAGAAAATTTGAATCTTCTGGAAATGTTTAAGGCATATATATCATCTACTAAGATATCTGATGCATATAGGACATTTTAGTAATTATTTTGAAATACACAATAAAGATTCCTTATAAAATTAATAACCTATAATGTAATTCTCAAGTGGAAAAACATTCTGTGTGGTATGTAGGAATTGCAAAAAATATATACATCAATGATGCATGGTGAAGAAACAATAAGCATTGAATTTTAATTTCTTTAAAAATTATAGTTTATCATGCAATCTCCAGAAGGATTTTTTTTTTTTTGGTGTGTAAACATCTGCAGTTTTTTTGTTTTGTTTTGTTTTCATCTAGAAAACCTTTTTCCAAACTTCTCCCCAACTATTTTCCTATGTCATTATCTTACTGCCACCTTTCTTCAAAACAGTGGTTTGCTCTCACTTTTCATCTTCTATGCATCTCTCCATTCACTGTGCTTTGTCTTCAGCTCCCAGAACTCCAATAAAATGCTCAGTGAGAATGAGATTCTATACTGTATAAACCCTTGAGCTGATCAAGAACCATTATTGTAAAACTGCTCCATTTTTCCTTTTCTTATTTTTTAATAGAGAAATTGTGAGAGATTTTGAGAGAACAGCAATACATAAATTTAGAGAGAATGTCAGATAAATCACGTGCTTTGTGAGGAAGTCCCAAGTTCTTCTTGTTATTTGCATGCACCAGTTTTAAAATCCAAGTGTCATGAGAGTAACCAACTAAGTATACATTACTAAACCTAAATCAAGTTCCTGTCCCTGGGTTTATTTTCACTCAGTTCACCCACAAAGTGGGTGAGACTATCAAGGATCCCATAGCCTAATATTTCTCTTGCAAACAGACTCATCTTTCTTGCGTGGTGTGATTGTTGATTCTGAATCACCAATTTCTATGGTGAACAGTCTGATGATGCCTAAGCTACAGCCCGACGAGTGCATGGTGAGGCATGCTGCTAACACAGAAACTGAGGCCCTATCACCAGTACGTAATAAGTGAAAAGACCTACATGACCAGAGGTCACACCAATTGGGAGAAGACGCTCGTCTGCCAGAAAATTACCATAAACTTTCAAAACTCTCCCAAGACCCATGCATCTATAACAACTGAAGGGTTCTGTGTCTGTGAAAAAGCAAAGTTGAAAGTTACAGCCTTTTCCTTCTCAAGCCACGTACCAAGACGCTCTGGCATCATTCATAATTATTTCTGGCAGGAGAAAGAAATACAGAACTGCTCAAGAAGGCAACAGATGGAAGTGTGTTCCACTCCTGTAAACTAGAACACTTAGATGATCACATTTAAAAGTCAGGCCTTGCTTTCATGGGATTTTTAAAATTCCTTGGATTTGTTGAGTATATGAACCATAACTAAGTTCTGAAGATCCAGATGGATATAGAGGTACCCCTCCCGCCACCTCACTGAAAAGGAATTATCTGTACATTTTTAGTAGTCCTATCTAAGCACATTCATTTGCTAATATTTCACTGAGAAGCATAGGCATCCCATCTCTAATCCCCAACATGCTATCTGATTTTTACAAAATAAACTTTTCTAACATTACCCTCTTGCTACCGTAAAAAGTAAAGTAAAGCCACACACACCTTCTGCCTTAATGAAACAAAGTCTAATTCAACAGGCTCTGCCAGCATCAGCGGGATTTGGGAGAAAATGTGTGATTAAGATCACAGGGGTAATTTCATGAGAGGATTATGGTGGAGGAAATGGAGTTGAAGAAGACGAGACTTATGGTGGAGGAAATGGAGTTGAAGAAGACGAGACAGTTTTGAAAGGTATTCATGAGGCAGACACTCTCCTCGTAGATGGTCAGTTGTTTTAGGGATGGAACATGAATTAGGTGAAAATGTATATGTGGGAAATTATGTAAACAACCATGCCATTCACTGACAAGATAATTAAGGGGGATGTGAAAATTTGTGGGGGTGAATAAGTTCATGTGGAGCATGTCACATATTAGGTATTTCTAGGTTACTCATTTAGAGAAATCCGGAGGTTTCCTCCAACTCAAAGAATAGCTGTGCACTGGAGGAAAGTCATGTGGGAGACGTTCTTTCTAGGTCTTCTCTCTTCCTGTCACCTCGAGAGCGTCTCCCTCTGCCTTTCACACCCCACATGGACACACACATATACTTGGGGTCATGTGCAGATAGAAAGAGATGGCTGTAGCCACGCAAGAAGAATATGTAGAATGAGGGGCTAAGAATGTCTGCTAGTAAATATTAGTTAAAGTGGAAAGGTAGAGAAGTAGGCCTTCGGTTTCTGAAAACAGCTACAGACACAGAAACCCACTGGTGCGGCTCTACCCTGTCCACTAGGGTCCCTGGGGGTTGGTATTGACTCAATGACCCCGTAAGTGGAAAGGATGCCTGGAGGCTTGGTGGACTTGCGCTGCTAGCCACAAGGTCAATCATTTGAGCCTATCAGTCACTCTAGAGGCGTGAACATTTCTGCTCCCATAAAGATTTTACAGCATTGGAAATGTGCAATGGCTGTTCTATTCTGTGCTTTACGGACAACAGGCGGTAGAAACTAGTAGATGCCAGTGAGTTTAGGGTTCTTAGTGTGGGAGTATACAATTACTAAAACACTATTTGAAGTGTGTAGAGGGAAACAAGCAAATGAAGAATTTAAGAAATAGACATTTTCAGAAGGATCCGATGGTATACAATAGAGGGTGATTCAAAGAAGTTGGTAAAATTCAGTTGCTAAAGACAGGTGAGTCCATGGGGAGGAGGAATGACTAAGCGGAGTTTGAGAACTAAGAAGGAGGGTTCGATCACATAGCTGAGAAACTCATTGTGACAAGCAGCAAAGCCAAAGGGGAATCACTCAAAAGGAGCGTGAGATTAATAAATAATTGCTTCTTTGTATTGTTATTTTAAAGATAAAAGAGAGTGTAACAGCTTCGTGTACTCTAGGGCAAAGTCTAGCTGAGAGGAAGAAATCTAATATAGGGAATAAATGCGAGAGTCTGATCACAGGTGAAAAGGAAGGCAGAGGGAAAAGGGAATCAGAGCCCCCGTGAGGTGATGCTCTTAATGCCCCCGTGAGGTGATGCTGCAATTGGGTTGATTCTGACTCTTGTAGAATCCACAGATGTCAGTAAAGAGATGTATTCCGCAGGGCTTTTCATGACTGATTTGGGGGAAATGGATCACATCGAGCCTAGCTTTGTAGGCACCTCAGCTCCACTCACACTTCTCACACCCCCAACATTTCAGTCACTAGTGTGGCATTTCACATACTCCAGAGAGACCACCACTGATGAACTTCAAACAAAATAAAACCATAGTCCTCATGGCCATTGAATTGATTCTGATCCATGGCATCTCTACAGAATGGGAGAGGGCTGCCTATAGACTTACGAATCTCTAACTCTCTAGAGAAATGAAAAGTCTCATCTTTCTCCTAAGGAGTGGCTGCTAGTTTCGAACTGCTGACCTGTAGTTAGCAGCCTCACATGTACCTCGCTATACTATCAGGGCTATCTAGCTGGCTGCTGAATGAGGCTTGATTCCTCAGAAGGTTGATTCCTATCCTCCAAATGACAAATCTTGGACACTGGCAAGCCTAACAGTCAGTTGTAGAATGGGATGTAGGAGATAAAATTCATTCTGAAGGGAAAAAAAAGAGAAATCTCACACTAGACCCATCTTCAAATTAAAATATCGATTGCCACCATCACCAAACCCAAATCTGAATCTGATGCAGAGTGTCAAAAGCACTGTAACATACCACATTTCATTCCCATTTCCCTTTGGTACCATTCCCACCCATGAGTCCCCTACACCCTATACTTACAAGCATCCATTTACGTATTAATTAAATTATTAGAATACACCTTACATAGTATTCACTCCAGAAGATGGAGGGAACTGCATAAATCCCCACCTTGGTCTTGCCAATTCTTTTTCAGTGGGAAATTAAAGATGAAAATACTTATTTCCTCTGAGCCATTTTTCCAGGGGCTGCAGTCTGAATCAGGGAGGGAAAGGCTTGAGCAAAGTCAATTGTCATCATTCACCTTTTTAAACTCAATAAAAAGAGTCAGCGTTATTTTTTATCAACCTCATTTTCTTTTTACATCAAAGATTAAGATATTCTTTGTAATTTACACAAATTGTAGGTAAGAGATCCAGGTTACAATTGGACAGGAAGTCCCATTTAGTATGACATTAAATAATAATCCTCATTTATAGTGGCTAATTTTATATCTGAACAACTATAATACCCATCATTACAAGGGGTCTATGCCTCTATTAATTTTATTCTAAAAAAAATCCTCTAAGAATATTTGCGATAGTAGCTTAGGAGTTGCTTGGCAACTGTTAAGAACAAATGCAAAGGGAAAAAAAGGTAATTTAATAAAGAACTCAGACACAATTGAAACTTGTAAAAATGAACTAGATATCTGCTATGCACAGAAAAAAAATACTATCCCTTGAGCTGGTTTTAAATACAAAAAAAAAATAATAGTTTATTGTGAAAATCAGCTATACTATAATTAAGATTGGAGAGCAAGACATGGGGCTGCTGGGTAGTAACCAATGAAGCATTTCAGATGCTCTCTCTTTGTTCCCATCCCACACAGCGGTGTGTTCAGCTATTAGATCCCAGGGCTTATTAATTCATTATACTCACAGGCAACAGTCTTTAAAAATGTATTGTGGATGTGATGAAGCAAATGAGAAAATCATACCATATCCAGGGAGGCAACATGGGAATTTTACAGTCTGGGAATTGTACAAATTCACAAGTTTTACTGAAGCATTAAAGAACCCGTAAGTATTAAAGAGATAGAAATGATCAACAATAAGAGGCTCAAAGAAAAAATAGGAAAATGTCAGAGTGGAGCCAAGTAATTTCTGATATAGGTAAGGATTTAGTCTAAGGTATAAAAGTTAGATCTATCTTCAATAGTGTCCTAGAAAAGACTATTTTTGACTGTGGGCTCGAGAAAACTGCCTCAACGAACTTTAACACTGGGTTGACTACTGGGCTCTGTCATATAGTGTCACAAGGATAGAAGTTTCATTTGTTAAGTCAATGACAGACACAGTAATGTCTCCAGGAGTGTTGCTTTCTGTGCCTTTTCTCGGTTTTTTCTCTGCCTGGCTACTTTCAACTCTCAGTTCAGATTTCCCCATGTCAGAGGGAAAAACTACAAACTAAGCCCACCATCACCGAAACATGTTCAATACAGAAAGTCGGTGTTCCATTTCTGTCCTTCAAATCATCTGAAAACCTCTGAGCAGAAGCCTGAGGATCGCTCAGGCTGGGGGGCAGAAACATCTTGCAGAATCACCCCCTGTAGTTCTGAAGGTTGGTTGTTCGGATGGGAATGACCAAGCTTCCCGTATGGGGAGGAAGGATGGTTTTTCAAAAGGAGGAGCATACATATGAAAAAAGCTGGGCAGGCAACAGACCAGAGTGAATGAGCATGGAAAGTAATGTGTCTGTTCTCCTTTCTGCTTCTTGGACGGACATTTTACATAACATCATTAGAAAATGACCCTCAGTGATTTCCATTAGATGTTCAAAGTATATCTTTCACATGCTTCCCAAGTCCAGTCATCACTCTCTTGTAAGCCATGGCAGAGGAATGAAAGCAGATAAAGGAATAGGAGCCAGAGATGAATTGGCACCATTGAAGAAAGACTTCCTGGGAGATAATTGAGGTAACCCTCAGATGTTCAAAATGCACTGTTATCAAACAGGCGCTGCTGAAGAATAGGGCTCCTGAGCTCCTGAGAGGGGGACTGAACTCTGATAGGTGTGTGCTCAAAAATGCTCATCCAATCAGAGTCATGCCCACAGTGCATCAGGAGAGAAGGCATTCATTGATGCCTCCACCTTGGGTGGCTGGCCTGACAGCCCCAGAGACATGCTGAGGATCAGTCATTTTTAAAGGGCAAATCCTGCATGGTAGTAGACAGTTCTATAAAATCCTTTCTTTGGAGGAAAGGGGATTCACTTCATTCACTATATTAACTTTCCCTTCTAAAGGCATCAGCTCATTCTTGTGTCAGTTTACAGGAAGTTAAGTGCTCCTCCTGGGAAGGTGTGCTTGTCAGCTATCAAGCTCAACCCTTAAAGAGATGAACTTCCTAATTTGCACTTTGAGTGGCATTGTGGAGAGGCTACAGCTAAGGTATCATTCACAGAGTGGGAACTATTCTCAAACGAATGAATGGCCAAGTTGAACAGCACTCTTGTTAATTCCAAAGTATTTTTATTTGCCTCTTCTTCCCCCTGAAATGAGTCATTTTAATTTTTACCATGTCAAAATGTGTACATTATGCAGATTTGGCTTAAAAATATAAGCAATTTTGCTACCTGGTGAGAGGTTTAGGTTTCGACTCCTCTCAAAGCCATAGAAACTCTCATGGTCACATGCTTGTTGGCACGACCAAGGTCCTCGAGAGCCTGACCTTCCTCTGATCCATCAGTACTTTCCTTCAGTAACACACAGGCACTGACTGGACCTGACGCATTATCAGGAGAAGCGCCTCTTTTCTAGCCTCTGTGCTCTTGCTCCTGCTGATCCTCTGCCCAGAGAGTGTCTTTTCATCCAATTCCGCCTGGTTCTGGAGGCAGCTTAATTCTGGGCCTCTGATCAGCATTCCCTACTCCCCACCCATCACAACTCTGGCTGGCTGGCAACTCTGTTTTGCCTTCTATGCATCCCCAGCATGTATAAAGCATTTTATTCCATAACACTTGAAAGAACACATTTGTATATTCTATCATTATAGCAGGTTCCCATTGCTAAAGTGTGCTGTGTTTCCATGAATATTTTCTCTCTTCAGGTGACGAGGTGTCCTTGGGATCATGTCTGCTTCCTCCAGATCCCAGTGTTTCTACCACCGACTCATGCCCACACACCCATAATGCCATCCTTAGAGGATAGTCTTCTCGAGCAAAGGGCATTTCTATTCCTATGACATACACCTGGGACAGGGTAAGTCATCTGAAATGATTTTCTGCATGTGGAAATAAGTTTGAATGTTGAATTACATCACCAGCCCATGAAACGATCAAATATACTCAGTTCTATATTCTCTTGGCAACTGGATAAAGGGGCTCATTTTGAAGTTGCCATCTCTGGCCTGGACCTGAAAAAAAAGTCATTCCATCTAAGGACTTCTACTGGTGTGGTTACTAACCAATACTAATCACTAATTAGTGAGTTACAGGTAGTGGCAGAATAAACTGGTTAGAAATTTGGGGATGAATCTATAGCTGTAAAATCTACTTAAAATTACTATTCAGAAACATTAATCTGTCTCTAAAACTAAGGCCAATTTATTGCACAAAAGGTATATCCAAATGATTATGTGTTCCTCCAATGTTTAAAAGTGTGCTATTGGCTGAGCCCCGGTGGCGTAGTGGTTGTGCATGGGACTGCGGCCCACTGGGTTGGAGGTTCAATTCCAGCTCCACAGGAGCAAAGAAAGGCTGGGCCTCCTGCGCCCACCACCAGAGGGCAGTGATGCCCCCCCCAAAAAACAAACGAAAAGTGTACTATCAGTCAAGGGATACAGTATGCAGAGCATGATGCATTGTTTCAGATAGATTTTGCCCTTTTCCTGTCTCAGCTTTCTCTCCCACACAAAGGGGGGCATGAGTCCTACCACATCCAAACATTTATAAGATGAAATTATAAAATGTGTGGAATGAATCTGGGCTCAATAAAAGAAAGATCGTTCCCCCCTCACTAGAGTCAGCCAGCATTGGCCCAGAGAACTCTCTGCTATGGTGGTAACATTCTATGGCTATTATGTCCTATGTGGTAGGCAGGATCCACATGAGTCAATTGAGCAGTTGAGTGAGATCTGTGAGAGCCACCTGGGAGGGAGATACTCAGTTTTACTTTTATGCCACATTAACTCCAATAGCACACATGGCTCACAATATGTTTATGTCATATCACTGCAGGGACTGTAAACATGTCTGTTTTCGATGCTACCACTAGATCTTAAAAGAATACCTACATAGCATAGCAGTTCAGCTATGTTGGATGAATTAATGGCTTGAGGTGAGTTTAAACAGTGGACAGACAGGGAAGGGGAGAGAATAAAGAGAAACAAAGTAAAGAGAGCTGACAGAACCCATGTGCCCATGGGCTAAGGTAATCCTGATTATTTCTGTTCAGAAGGAAACCCCCCAGCCAAATAAAAACACGCACAAAGCTACTAGGATGAAAATTGTCTGACAAACACCTTGTTCAAATGCAGCCACTGTTCCTGGATGGTGATCCAAATACATATGACAGAGAAGCCATTGCAAATAAATCAAAGATAGCAAGGCAGAGAGGGGGAAATTCCCTGTCCTGCTACTGACCGTGGAGACAGGAGCCAAGTCCACAGCTACTTCACAGGCCTGAAGTTGCCCTTACTGGTCTCCAGGATACAGAGTCCACATGACCTATATACTGTCCTTCCATCCTTAACAGAAAGGAGGACAAATATCTGTTGCCATCATTTTGAGTTTACTCTTAATCATAGCCCTAATCTAAGAACAATTAACTTTTATGACACAGTCCTATTAGATATTCACTCTCATGCTGAGATCCTGATGATATGGGTGTCATTGCAAAGTGTGGTACAAAAATTTTGTAGGTACCTGATATTACAAAGAATAGTGCCTAAAGTCATAAAGGTCTGTCTTTAAAAAGATTCTCAGCCATCTACGTGAGAACATGAAATGGTTTCTGTTGCAGAAATTGATTTCCATTTCAAAAAATGTTCAATTTTTGCTTTGAGGTGAGAGGTTTTAATTTTGACTGCTCTCCAAGCTTTGGGAGTTGTCCTGGTCCTTTTGAGTTTTATAGTAAGATCAAGAGAAGGCACTCAGGAACCTGGCCTTAGTCTGCACTATCAATAATGCCTTACAGGTTGTGATCCCAGCAGATTTAATTAAATGAGGGGTCAATTATATCCACATGGAAGAAGCATGCTAGTCTGATTCAGCCATTGTAAATAATAGAATCCAGGGGAGAAACCAGAATCAGAGTTTAAATTTTCCACATACAGTTTGTAGACATCTACAGATGACAATAGAAGTCCAAAATACTTTTGCAGGACTCTCCCCTTGACTGAGTCTCTGATGACTTCCTACTGAACACAGTCCAGGGATGTGATCAGCCAATCTGTCAGACAGACAGTGTTATAGAGGCATGCAGATTATGATAGAGCATCTTGTCATGTGATCTCCCTTTTGACCAACACAAAATCTGTGCTAGTTTTGCAATAGTTTCTGCTCTTTGCTACTGAGTGTTTTGCTTTTTTGTCATTGCTGTTGTCTTATTAGTTTCTTGTCTTTGTTTTGTATGATTTTTCTGTATACAAAATCCAGTATATACATAGGTCATAACAATAAGTAATTACATAAAGGGATCACAGGGGAGGTTGAGAAAAAAAATGTGAAGCTAACAATAATGAGTCTGAGAAAGAAAAAAATGTTCCAAAATTGTAGTTATGATTGCACAATGATTCTTAATCTGATCGAACACATGCACTGTAAGCTATGTGAACTTTATGTCAATAAATCTGTTTTAAAAATATTTTGCCATTGATTGGATTCCAGACCATGGTGACTCCATGTGCTATGCGGTAAAATGGCTTTTGATTTCCTTGGATGTAATATTCAAGAGAGTCTCCAGGTCTTTCTTCTGTGGCATTGCCTGATGGGCTTAATTTGTCAACCTGTAAATTAAACCCTACCAAAGTACATCAAAATAAAGCAAAAAATAACATATATAATGTTCCTATTCAAACCCACTACTACTGCAAACAGAACCTCTCCACCTCCCTGTAAAAAAAAAACAACAACAATCTCTTCCCTTCAGTTCTTTAAGTCGGAGCAAGTCCCTGAGGGAGGGGTCCTGCTGGCATAGGGGCTAAAGCACTTCACTGCCACCTATAAGGTCAGTGGTTTCCATTGCTGTCTCTTGGCATGAGGAAGATGTGACAAGCTGCTCCCATGAATATGTCACTTCTGAAAGTGACAAAAGGGCAGTTCTACTCTCTCCTGGAGGGTGACTATAAATTCAAATCAACTCGGCTGCAGTCAGTTTGTTTGTGGAGGGAAATTAAAGGACCTTGGGAGTCAGAGTGAAAGAAATGGAATAGTCCATGGGAAGCCAGATCAGTATGTAATATAGTGCCAAAATGTATATACTGTTTGGGTTTCCTGGGATTGGGGAATGAGAAAACTGGCTGAGGGAGGAGACAACAGGAAGTTCCGTAGGCCATGCTGAGAAAGGCAATTAAGGGACCTTAAGAGAATTTTGAGAAGAAAAGAGAAGACAATGAAAATGACATTAGAAACCTTAGGCTACTAAATATCACATTTAAAGTCTGTAGTACAGCTGTTGTAGAAGTATCAATCAGCAGAGCATCTTAAAAAAAAAAAAGACATCACATCCTAACCCCATATGCTGGCAGATGTCAAGTATCAAGCTGGGTCACTAGGAGAAGGAGGAGGCTTCAGTTCCACCTAGAATGATTTCCATTATAGGCATCCTCAGCATTCCTTATTTGAAACTTGAGGGCAGACCACTTTAAAAATAATTTTGGGGTGGGGGGAAATCCTGGCAAATATTACAGACAAATATAAAGAGGAGAATATAATTGATCTCTCTTTTCAGATTCAGTTGAAAATAGCAGTCCTGAGGCCATTGTTAAGGCACAGAGTGGGCACAGAAAGTTGGAAGTCTACCCAGTTTCTACTCTCTGAGAAACAGTAGGGGTCTTGGCTAATAAAGCTGCAAATATTCAGCAAAGGGCGATAAACATCTTACCACAAAAATAGCAGCCATCGTAGATCTGGCAGTGCCACAAGCTTACCCCATACCCACACGCATGCTTGATGAGAAGTTGGGGGAATCCCCATGCTTACAAAGGAGGTTTCAAGCTTGCTTTTTGATGGCTTTGTCACAGAACGCATTAACAATGCACAGGTTCCTTCCCTGTTTTCACAGCTATTGTTTTCATATGTCCAGAATCCCTGCAGAAACTGTTAGTATCTCATTTAAATATGAGCAGGAAATGCTTTGCCTCCCTTGTTGGGACAAAAATAAAGATATCCCCAAAGCAGAATACTGATTTACACAAAAGGTAAAGAGCCTGGTGTGTGGAGCGAGCATGACACAGTGGCCATGGA
>PVJH01018324.1:0-45548 GCA_004026705.1 Nesogale talazaci | reverse complement strand
TTATTACCAATCACCACTCAAAAATGTCTTTTATGTTTATAGGAAGTCACTGTCACCACCACCCCCATCACCACCCCCATCTGCTTGTACACCAGCCTCATGGTCACGAAGCCCTACACATGATGCCACTTTGCACCAACAATGGTCATAAGCTCTCCCTCAACATTATCTCAACTGTGCCCACCATCTCCTGGAAAGTGTAATTTCCATTTACATATTAGAAAGCAGCAGTCTAGAAACTACAGGTTCAACACTTTACTTAAATTTATCAAGCTGGAAAAAGGATGAGTCAGCTCTCAAAAGTTGGCATCATGGCATGTGTTATTTTACACTGCCATCTGATTTTCACAAATATGACTTACAACGTCCATTCAGGGCATGGGATCCATAGTGAAATTTTATACACTTTCAGAAATGCTTTCCTCCACTCTTCTTTTATTTCATAGATGTAAAAACTGAGCAAACAAAAGACTAACCCTTTTCTCAATGCCCTGAAAGTAATCTATTTATTTGCAAGGCAGCTCTCATGTATATGAAATGCTCAAATTTGGTTCCTCTGAAGACCAATGAAGGTACTCTTTTAGGGAGAGGCTACTATCTATTAAATATATTTCTACCATGGTATGCTGTGCCTGATGCAAGTGAGGGTATTTTCTATTGGTTCATATGGTTGCAAAGCCCATACAATTGATAAGGAAGAACTGATAAAAAATCATGTCTTTGAATAATAGTTGACCAAGAATATTGATGGTCAGACTGCCTGAGGCTGAGCAAATCTGTCTTGGAAGAAGCACAGTCGGCATCTAGAAGCAAAGATGGTGAGGCTTTGACTCAGGCTTTGGGGGCAAGTTACTAGTAGAAGGCTAGTCTTAGAAAATAGAGTCATTCTTGGAAAAAGAGGGTCTATGAAAAAGACAAAGACCCTCCATATCATTCATTGACACAGCAGCTACCATTCTGAACTAAAACCCAGAGATAACTGTGAAGATGACCCAGACCCAGACAGTGTTTTGTTCTATTGTAAGAAGGGTTACTGTGGGTCTGAATTTAATAATAACATAACTGGCAGAGTGCGATGTCTCTGTAACATAGAGATTTGTCTACGTTTGTCCTGGCTGCAGTTTTCTTCTAACCTTTAGAAAATCAATCTGGTGTCAAATTTCTTCCCACTGCTAGGTTGTTTCATTGTTCTCTCTTGATTGATTCACATTTTAATTAACCTTTCATGACACATATATTCCAAGAAAGAGATTACCACAAGGATTCACCAAAATCTACCTCCGGTTATACTGAGGAAATAATAATTTGCCCACGCCCCTGTCCTTTTATCTTTTTTTCTCAGTGCTGCTATTTAGAATGTGTATTATTATCTGTTACTTATTTTCATAGTACTTTAAAGGAAAATAATCTAATTGTGACTTCTTTGACTTATTATAAAAATAAAGATAGTAGAGGGAAAGCATCGTATTTGATATGTTAGACATCTGCTAATATGTTTTAAGATAGAATGCAATTTTATTTTTTTAAGGCTATCCCTCTAGAGCTTTGTGACAATGTGCTATTATGTATTTGGTAAATATTTGCAAATATACGTGTCTGCATTTTGTCTCACAGTAACCATTGGAGATGGGAGTCGCGTGAACAATGTAATAGAAAAATTAGTGCGTTTAAGGAGAGGTGAAGAGTACTATATTCTATCCCTTGGAAATTTTATGAACTACCACAGCATTACAGAGACCAGACCCTAGAGAAGGCTATCATGCTTGGTACAGTTGGTGGAGAGTAAAGAGGCAGGCTGTCCTGGAAATGGGTCCACACAGTGCTACGACAATAGGATGCAGCCTGGGGACAATTGTGAGAGCACACTGCATCACACAGATTTCCTTCGTCTGCACACTGGCCACTATGGGTTAGCACCCACTCCATTGCCCGGTAAGGGCCACAGGATCATTCTTATAATTTAAACACAGAGTCAACGGGAAGAAAAAAGAGTAACTTTCAGTGTTCAGGAGTCGCAGGAAAATGACTGTTTTAGACTCCAGGAGGATCAGCACATGTGACTTGGTAAAATATAATTGCTAAAAAGTTTTCCATAATTTCCTTTTGTCCCCAACAATGACAGACGTGCTTAGATCAATCTACCAATCAAATTAGAACATCTCCTAGGATATAGAGTCTAGCTTCCGATTTATCCCTCTTTATGGACTTTCGCGGAAGGTGATGGGCCTGCTTCAATTGCCAGTGATGATAACAAGGACAGAATTGAAGTTGTGATTAGGTTCCGATCAATTGATATTGGACACTAATCTTGAAAATTATCAACATGGATTTTTTTAATTCAGAAAATAAGATCCCTTCCTGAGTTCAGGAACTTAAAAAATATTTTTTTGCAATGACCTTTCATTGATGCAAATGAATTTTCCATACAAACTACTGGTAGTTAAAGCCACAATATCTTTATTATGCTATATTACTTTCTTCCCTCTCTCTTTTGTCTTCAAATGATGAAATCAGCAGCAAAGGATTGTTTTCTGTCCCAATATCTACAGGAGCGCTCCTGGAGTCCATACACTTGGCGTGCAGGGAGAAACCTGCCCAAGGCTGCAGAACGAGTGATGATCCCTAAGGCATCTAATTCTAAAGGGCTAAAACCAAACTTGGGCTTCACGAAGTCAATGAGTCTCAAACTCTATTGTTCATCAAAATAATTTACAGGGCTTTTAGAATTGGATTTCTGTCCTAGCCCCAGAGTTTTTTGTTCCGTAGTTTTGGGGTGAAACCAGAGTCTAACATGATGAACAAGGGACTGCATTGAACACCCTCTGCATTTAGTCTTTGAGGGCTGTGAGATCAAGATGGCAGCTTGAGTCTTTACACGTCCTTGTTCTTGGAGGAAAGACTCCTATGTTGGGGCACCTTATGTGTGTTCTATTCCTTATACCCTCAGTTTACACTATTCTATGCCTCGGACTATTGGTTTTTTATTCTTTATTTCCCTTTAATTCTTTGGTGTAAGTTTTTTTTTTTTTGTCTCTTTAGGAAATAGAAAGGAAGAGTGACAGTTTTCATTCACTGACAGAACTTTGATCTAGATATTTTAGGTCAAATTAATGACACCAGCTTAGCGTTCAGTGCTGTGTGGAGAATGAGGCTTCTTTGAGTTGCGCAGAGAGGATGATGAGTGCTAAGGCTGCAACATACCTACTAATGATGATCATGTCACTTATCCCATCCGGATAGTATTGGCAAAAGTGCAAGTAATAATGCATTCAAATGACTTCTATGAATCTAAAACTGTAAAACATAAAATAAGATCATGACTATAATACATATATAAGCATATTTATGACTCAGAAGTGCATATGCAAAATTGTGTCTTTTATGGGAAGTTTATAGACTTTTTTGAGGACAATTTTGTCCCTGCAAAACATTAAAATTCATGATAGATTTTATTTTCTCTGTTTTTTTAATTAACTTTAAAATTTTTCTTTGGAAGTTTAATGTTTTAGAGACATTTTGGCCAAATCAGAGGATATATTCATCTTATTTCAAAATATGAAATAGCTATTATATTAATTTTAAGTCAGGAATTAAAGCATCTATAAATGGAAAGATTGATCACAAGGATTTCTGTAAAGTTTTTCAATACTCGCATGGTAAATGTGATGTCTTTATATTCGATCAAAAATCTGAACCCTGAGGGAACCCGACTGTCTCTGTAGAGACTGAGGATATTACACACCAATCAAGTTTCCTGGAGAAAAGTGTGCCAATGATGTTTAATCTTAAATTGATGTTTTACTTTTTTTGTACTGAAAGTTGCTATCATTGAAGAAAATGAAATATAGTTATATGCTTTTAATTTATCACTTTGATACTACAAAATAAAGCTTCTTTACTATAGCAAGGATACTGTAGGACAACAGACTACAAAAGCTTATGACACAGTAGAGTGAAAAATAGCTGTATTTTATAATCAGTCATTCCTTTTTCATGAACCATCTCATGGATGAAATAGTTTGAGCCTTCCTGTTTTGCTTTCCTAATTAGAGGAATGAAGTCCCTTTGTTCACAGCAGACAGAATTAACACTGTCTGATAAATGGTTAGCAGATTCCCATGGCCTGCCTTCACGGACCAGAGGGATCGCTAGGAGAGCATGCCAGGACAGTGAGCATTTGGTATCTGAGAAGGAGGAGCAATTCTACAATGAGCACTAAAATTCATGCCCAGGTTCTTGCCACTCCACCGGAGTCTAGTTAACTTCCTTGTGGTGCCCCTTAGATCTCAGTGGATGCTGCTAAGTTGATCCAAGCCATGGTATTTTCAGCGGGCTCACATGCATGGACAAGTTGAACATTGACTGTGGACACTGCGGAAGAACCTACCTATTTGAATTGTGGTGCTGGCAAAAACTATTGAAAGTATCACGAACTGTCAGAAGAGCACATGGGTCTGTCATGGAAGAAGTAGAGCCAGAGTGCTCCTTAGGTACCAGGAGGGTGATGCTTCGTCTTACTGACTTTGGACATGTTCTCCGGAGAGATGAGTGCCTGGAGAAGGACATTGGGTATGGTACAGTAGAGGAGCAGTGACGAAGAGGAAGGCTGTCAAAGAGGTGGGCACAGTGGCTGCAACAATGAGCCCGGGTCTAGGACAGCTGTGAGGGTGGCGTGGCTGAGGATGCAGTGGTGTTCATGCTGTGGTACAGAGGGTCACCGTGGGTCCGAACTCACTTTGCAGCAACCTAACACCAACCAGCAACAACTGCAGGCCAGCTGTGGAGACCACATACAATTAAAGCCTATTTAAACCAGAGGGGAATGAGGGGCTGCTAGCCACAAGGTTCACAGTTTGAAACCACCATCTCCTCCTACTCTGTCACATGGTCGCTGTAAGGCAAACTCTGCTGGACAGCACTGACCAATGACAATTCCTAGACAGTAGATGAAACCAGTGCTGGGATTCAGCTGGTTTGCACCAACTCAACAGAACTGGCATCTCTTTGTTTTTGTTGAGTTTGGCAGACCAATTGTTAAAATGGCACTTGCAATCAGGGTTCTCTTTAAGGTGGGTGGCTAGACAGCTGCCCAATGTGGAAATCACACACTTATATTCCTTATTCTTTGTGAAAAGTGCATCTGTGCAGCTGCATATTCTAAGCATCCATAGTCATGTCCCTTCAGTCCACAGCAGGGTTATCCTCACCAGGTCCCGTGTATTCCCCGTGGCAGTGCCTCCCGCAGAGTCCGTGGTACAGGTCAGTGCATCAGGAGGAGGTAGACACTGCACTCACCCTCGGCAGCAACAAAGGCAGTGGCAGCACCGTCACCTGGATGGAGACGTGCGGGAACCTTCAGGCACCTGGCAGTAACTGTAACATGTCTCACATGACGGTACAGCATCTCTCTGTTGCTTTCCAGTTTCTGCCCTAGCTACCATTTCCTATTTATCGCTCACATTGCTAATATCTCTATAATCATTTTCTTGTTGAATATATCTCTGGTTTAAATACCTGCCTCAAATATCTTGGTTCTAAATTAGTCTGACTCAAAAACCTACAGTTTTTGTAGGTGCATATAATATGCATACACTATTCATCCTGTAGAGCAACTTCTTAGAGATAGACAGTGAAGAACTGAGATCTGAATTTGTCTATTTTTATCTGACAGATATAACTTGTCAGTGAAGACTGAGTTATGTCTCATTCATGTCAACAAACACAAAAATGTACAAGAATGGAATAAATTTAAAGGTATTTCTGATGGACATATCCACCTAATTATCATGATGGACAGGATTACTACATATGCTGGGTTTGGCTGGATCACTTAAGAGCTGAGCCAATATTCAGTTAGAGAAAATTAAAAGCACTTTTTGTTTTACTTTTTTTTAAAAAATTACTGATTCCCTTTCTGGGGTTCTTTGTGTGATTCTCTGTTTCTCTTTGTCTTTCACACACACACACACACATCCCCACACACACATACAGACATGCACACAAAAATAATAGAAGAAAAAGAAAGAAAACAGTCTTCCATCCACTTTCTAATCTCTCATTTTTCTCTGGGAGACATGAAAGCATCAAAATGGCAATGGGTTATTGGGTTGATGGAAATGAAGCAGCTGGATGAGCTTTCAATTCTCTGTGATGTCAAGGAGATCCCAGAAAGGTTAGCTAGCTCTCAACAGAAAGATAGTCATCTTAATGATAAAACTGTTAACATGTTCTAAGCATTGACCTTAAAGATAATCTGTAGAAGTATTTCAAAACAAAGGGAGAGGATTGTCAAAGGAAAATATTGTTCTCTTTTTGAGTTCAATATCAGATCAAGAAAAGACTTTCACTATAAAAATTTTTAAAAAGTAAGAAAGGAAGAAAGAGACAAAGCAGTGTTGAAACAAAAGGAAAGAAAATTATACTTGAAAAATTTCAGAAAGATGAAATGGTTAAGGAGCATATGCTATAAAAAACAAATATAAATATTCCTTCTTATTTATTATCTGTATTTTGTCTTTATGTTATTATGATTTTAATCTCACTGTCTTAGTGCAACTTTGTTTTTATTGTTTTCCTTTGAATTTTCCATCTATGACGCATAGGTGGAGTGAATGCATAACAACTGGTACAAGAGGCTCTAGGTAATGCAGAGGTGAGGCTGGGTGTTAGGGAAGGAAGGGGGATTTCAGGAGTTAATAGTGAAGGCAGGAGGGAGCAATACAACTGTTGCTGACTGCACAGCTCATTTAAAAGGCAATTTAACCATGGGGTAGGAGAGTGGGGAATACTCTAAGATTGAATACTTGTGAATGTACAATGGCCCTTGTTATGATTCAACAATTGAATTGTATGATATGCAATTTGTGTGCCAATAAAACTTTGAGAGAGGAAGTTAAGCAAAAAAAAAAAAAAAAGGACACGAGTTTTCAAAAACAAAAATAAATTTCAAATAGTGTCTGTAAATGTCAATTAGATATAAATCAATTTTAAATAGTGCTTATAAAAGTCAAAGAAACGTGGCTCATATGTTGTTGTTCCAACTCTGAGAAACAGTAACAGCATGGCAAGAACTGTCCAGTCCTGGACCCCTCACAATTTGGAGACTGCTTGATCCCAGTGCTAAAGTCATCATGTCAAACCATATCCTCAAGGGTCTTCCTCCTTACTTACTGTACCTTCAACTGTTCGAAATATGTTGTCTTTTACCAGGAACCAATCTCTTCTGAGCACATGTCCAAAACTCACCCTTCTGATTTCTAGGGAGCATCTGGTTTGACTTCTTCTAAGATTTATTTATTTTATCTTCTTCCAATCCATGGTAGCTTGAACATTCTTTGCCGGAATCAAAATATAAATGCATTCATTTTATTCATTTTCCCTCATTCAATATCCAGATTTCACATGCATATGAGGTGATGGAAAAGTACATGATCAGGTCAGAAGAACCTCAAAAAGCATCTTTCAATTCAACAGTTTAAAGAAGTCTTATCCATCAGTTTTAACCAGAGTATGTGTCACTTGATTTCTTGATTGATTTTTCTATGAGCATTTATTAGGCATCCAAGAGTAATAAACTTGACAGCTTCAATTTTTTTTCTCTGTTTTTCACGATGTGAACTTCTGATCCAGTTGTACAGATTGGGGTTTCCTTTACATTAATTTATAGCCCATATCAAAATGGGCAGTCCTTGATCTTCATCCATAATTTCTAGTGCTACACGTCTCTTTTTGTTTTCAGCATGCAACGTGGTCACCCACATGCTGTTGTTTTTAGTGGTCACTGTGTCAGGTCCAGTTCAGAGCAACCCTTTGCACAATGGAACAAAACACTGCCCAATCATGTACGACCTTCACAACTGCTTTTATGCTTGAGCCTGTTGGTTCAAACACTGCATTGATCCATTTGATTGAGCACCTTTTTTCACTGCCCCTCACTTTACCAACAATGATGTCTTTCTCCAGGCACTGGTATCTCCTGATAATATGCCCAATATAAGAACTTTTACTATGTTCGATTCTAAGGAGCACCCTGGCCGTATGTCTTCCAAGACAGATATGTTTTAATTTTATGAGTTCCTGGTACTCTCAATATTCTTTACTAGCACCACATTTCAAAGGTATTTGGTCATCTTTATTCAGTGTCTAACTTTCACAAACATATGAGGTGACTGAACATGCCATGGATTGAGTCAGGCACACCTTAGTCTTCGAAGTAATACCTTTTTTTCCCAATACTCTAAATAAGCTTGATGTAGCAGAGTTTACAACACTAATACAACAATTCTTTTGATCTCTTCACTGCTGCTTCTATGAGCATTGGTTTTGTATTATCTTCGACAACAGCAGCCTTGTCTCCATTAATCATGAACTTACCAATTGGTCCATTTGTAAGGGTTTGATCTTTTTTAAGTGAGTTGTAATTTTTACTGAAGACTTCAATCTTTGATCTTCATTAGCAAGTGCTTCAATTTCTCTTTACTTTCTGCAAAAGAAGTTGTGTCATCTGCATATCACATGTTGTTAATAAGTCTGCCTCCCACGCTGAGTTGAACTCTTCATCATATAAAGTAGGGTATTTGATTATTTGGTCAGCCTACAGATTGAACAAATATGGTAAGAGGATATAAATACAACCTTGAGATTATATATATATATATATATATATATATATATATATACTGATTTTAAATGAAGCAATATTCTCTTGCTCTATTTGCAAAACTGCCTCTTGACTCATCAGAGTTCTTGATGACCACAATGAAGGTGTTTGTGAATCTCATTCTTCTTGAGGTTCTACATGGTTTATTATGATTCACACAATTGAATTCCTTGGCATAATCAATGAAACACATATAAATATATTTCTGATATTCTGTACATATTGAAACTTGTTTTTCAAAAAGTTTGGATGCTGCATTCTTTCTCATACAATCCAATGTCTCAGATGATTTGCTCAGCAGACAGTTAATATATATGGTGAAAGGATATAACACTGACTCAAACATTTCATTTTAATTGATGCAACAAATGACTCATTTGTTTTGTTCAAACAACTGCAACTTAGTCCAAACACAAGTCTCATAGAAGCACAATGTTCTTTAATTCTGATTCTTCTCAGTGCTATACTTGGTTGGTTATGACCATGTTCTGCTGTGATACATAAAGTTTTCAGTGGCTAATTCCTGAGAAGGGGGCAACCTAGTCCTTCTTGTATCTGCTCTTATTCCGGAAGCTCTCCTGAAACATTTTCACCTGGAGTGAACCTGTTGGTAAATGGAATACTAGTGCAAAATCTTCCAACAGTACAACCACATACAATGCCCCACTATAGGACATACTGACAGAGAAGTGCTAGATGATTCATATGTAAATTCAAAACGCTTAAGATTAGGTGATGGGGAAAAATATCAAAAATTATCAGCATGAAATGCTTTAAACAGGAAAGAGAACTTGGAATGATGGCATGTCAGTGGGATAATTACAAATTTAAATGATCAAATAATTTCTAATATTTAAAAAGTAGTGAATAACAGAAGCTCTCCTGATTAAACTTAAGTTTATGTGTGAAGGACATGTTTGGAATAATACATCAAAATGAGCAATTCACCAAGAGATCAAAAATAAAATGTGTGATGAATTATTAAAAGAGCAGGACTAAATATAAACAATATTTTGCAATTTGATCAGAACTATTATTCAAGATAGTGCTTAAAAACATTGGGACAAATGAAGAGGATCTGCAGATAAGATGTTTTCATTTATCATCCATTCATAGAACTTTAATAAATGTCACATACTTATATCAGGAAGAAACACATGTGTTGATATTTTCTGGGAATAGTACAAGGGTAAACTGCATTATAAAGTCAAGTGTTTGATCTAGATTTAAAAAGAAAAATATCTTTTAAATGAATTTTGATGCATTTTTATTTTCTATTTTGCTAAAGAGAAAAAAATTCTAATAGTTACATTGTATTATCTTTCCCAACAGGATTGACTCAAAAAGCTCCACATTTTCCAGATTTTATAGTATGTTTTCATCAGCTGTCTATCAGTTTGTTCTATTGTGGTGGCTTGTAGGCTGCTGTGACGCTGGAAGGGATGTCTCTGGTAGAGTAAGTACCAGCAGGGTCACCCAAGAGAATGGCTTTCCGCAGAATGTTCAAACCCTGGACAGACTATAAAGAAGGAATAGGCTATCCACTTCTGAAGAATTAGCTTCTGAAAAACTTATGAATAGCAGTGAAATAATGTCAGATACTAAAAACCTCATGAATAGTTGTAGGACATTGTCAGATATAGTGTCCAAAGATGTACTCCACACATTGGAAATAACTCAAAATATTACTGAGTTAAGCGCTTCCTTCACAAAGCAGACTTTATTGTGATGACATAGTTGGAGTAAAGCCTTCAGGAGCTTTATTTTTGATGGATTCATGCACAACTCAAGATGAAAAGAAGCAGCTACAAATATCTATTAACAATTTGAACTTGAACTCTATAAAGGATGAATCCAGGAAATTTGGAAGTCATCAAAAATGAAACAGACTGAATACAGATCACCGTCATAAGCATTATTGAACTGAAATGGTCTGGTATTGACCATTTTGAAAAAGGTAACTATGTAGTCTACTATGCTAATAGCAACAAATGAAAGGGGAATAGTGTCACATGTTTGTCCGCAAAGGACGTTTTAGGATCAATCTTGAAGTACAATATTATCTATAATAAGTCTTGTGATGGCTATCCACAATAAAGGAAACACAGTTAATACTACTATTATTGAAATGTATGTGTCAATCACTTAAGCTAGTGCTGATGAAATTGGAGAATTTTACCAATTCGATAGCCAAAGTGATTAAATGTATAATCAAGAAACATTAATAATGAAAAAGTCGGCCACAAAAAGAGAAGAACAGTACTTGGTTAAAGATGCTATTGGTAATAGAAACTAAGCTAAAAATGCATGACATAATTTTGCAGGACCAATTTTTCATCACAGATATCTTTTTGTTTAACAACACAGAGACAAAATACAGAAATCAAATTGACTACATTTGTTGGAAGGTACAATAAAAAAATAATATCAGCACCAGAAACCAAGCCAGGACTGTGGAAGGAACCATCAATTGCTCTTACATAAGCTCAAATCAAAACTTAAGAAAATAAAAAGTCTACAAAAGCTAAAATACAATCTTGAGCATATCCCAACTGAATTCCAAGAAAGTCTCAAGAAGAAACTTGATGTATTGAACATCACTCACAAAATACCTGATGAACTGTAGCATGATATCAAGAATATATGTTACTCCAGGGAAACTGGAGAAAAAAATGCCTAGAAACTCATATGTGAACAAGAGGCTTATATAAAAGTGCAGGCGAATATTGAGAAAATGTCCCAACCCAATCCCGACCAAGTCCATAAGTCCAATTTTAGCCCATAAATCTGATACCAATCTATAAAGTCCCCTTCAGATTCATGAAACATGCAATGATCTTCATGCAGGAAGATCACAAGCAAGTGGGTGCAAAATCCATGATGATAGAAGCAACTCGGCGCTGGGAGGGGTCTCCATCTGGTTCTCAGGGCTGCATCAGGATAGATCTATGTGGCTGTGATGTTTCATGGAAATTGAACATTTTCAGTAGAGAGTTTTCAAAGGAATAAGGAGGGGGGGAAGGGTGGAGAGAGAGAGAGAGAGAGAGAGAGAGAGAGAGAGAGAGAGAGAGAGAATCTGCAGTTCTCAGAATTCTCAGGAGGTCATGCCCACACAGAGGGTCTCATTGACTATGTCTGTTTTGACCATCTAGACTCCACCCCTATACTCTACATTCTCAAATTGACACCAGATTATGTAATTGTCACAAGCATCATATATGAAGAAAGTAAAATCAAACAAAATTGCAGCCACAGCAAACTCTTTTGGCTTTCTGAGGCTGTAACTGTTTATGGGAGCAGAAAGTCACATCTTTCTCATGTAGAGCTATTGGTGCTTTTGAACTTCTAGCCACGTGGATCTAAGCACAATTCAAAATCACAATACTGCAAGACAGGCAGGAAGGAGGAGATTCAAATTGTATCAGAAGAGACTCTGATACTTCCTCTTAATTGTAAAGTAGCTAAGGTAAATGTAAGAAATAATTCAATAAAATATTTAAAAGAAAATTCCCAAGGATTATTCTTGAAGACAAAATAATTATGACTTCTCCTTACAGAGGTGTCACAGGGAGGAGATGGACCAGTTAGGGTGCAGTGTAGCAATGAGGAAACATACAACTTTTCCTCTAGTTCTTCAATACTTCTTCCTCTCCACTATCATGATACCAATTCTGACTTACAAATACAGTTGGACCAGAGGATGTACACTGGTACAGATAGGAACCAGAAACATAGGGAATCCAGAACAGATGATCCTTTCAAGACCAGTGGTGAGAGTGGCAATACTGGGAGGGTGGAGGGAAGGCGGGGTAGAAAGGGGAACTGATTACAAGGATCAACATATAACCTCTCCCCTGAGGTATGGACAACAGGGAAGTGGGTAAAGGGAGACATTGGCTAGTGTAAGATATGACAACATTATAATAATTATACTAATAATAATAGTAATAATAATAAATTATTTATCAAGGGTTCAAGAGGGAGGGGAAAATGAGGAGCTTATGCCAAGGGTTTAAATAGAAAGAAAATGTTTTGAGAATGATCAGGGCAACAGTTGTACAAATTTTCTTGACATACAGTGGGCATATATATGGATTGTGGTGAGTTGTATATTCCCCAAATAAAATGATTAAAAAAGAGAGAAATAAACATGCAAAGAGCTTGAGTTAAGTATACAGAACTAAAGAAAATGTTACACACCTTGAGTGGCAATATTGAAGGATTATGTCTGATAAGATATTGAATGATGCAGAAAGCATAAGAAGAAAGAAAGAATATACAGCCACTGTACTAAAAAGAACAAATTGACAGTTATTTCAAGAACCAGCATGTGATCAAGAATCAATGGTGCTGCAGGAAGAAGGCCAGCTGCACTGACGAGTTTAAGCCATGATTCTGTTGCTAAGTGCCATCAATCTGTTGCAAATTGGCAATCACACATAATAAAGAGTGCAAGACTTGTCCACTCCTTTGTTGTCCCCACCATTGTTCTGACATTTAAGCCCATTACTAGCCACAGTCTTTCCTTCTTGTCCTGGACCTTTCTCTTTGCACTCTCCAAGTTACCAAGCATAATGTCCTTATCCAGGGGCTGATCGCTCTAGATAACATGCCCAGATATATGAGATGAAGTCTTTCCACACTTGTCTCTTAAAAGCATTCTGCCTGTATGTGTCAGAGAGGCTTCTCTACAAAAATAAAACCAGGACACTAGTATTTTTCTTTATATATTTATATATAGAGAAGGGTATATAAGATAAGAAAGACTCATATATAACAAATCTATAAAGCAGTGCAAATTGCTCAATGCAACTCACTTGTGTGAAACACCTAGAAGACTGGCAGTCCTTCAAGTGTTGAGGGCCGCTGAGCTATCTGGTCACAGGCAACAAATAGCAAGCAGGTCACCAACAGTCGGCCAGATGACAGAGTCCAACAGTCCCCAGCTCAAGAGAGGTATATCCCAGGAGTGTGGCGAAGTAGGGCTTGAAGGATCCTCAACTCACAGCTCAACAGTCCATGATTAGGTATCCCACGGGTAGTATTATTTGGAGGCCAAGGCAAAGGACGAACAAAGCAGTTGTCTGGTCTGAAGATCCAAAAGCAAGAGAGAGGGTGGGACTTACTGAGCCCTTCCTATCTCTGCCCTTCAATTCATCCCTTGTGTTCATTGAGTGTGCTGTCACAACAGACCCACCAATCTTCTGTGGCCATGTTGGCTTAACAAACCTGCCCATCACACTGTACTTCTTCTAAGACAGATGTGTTTGTTCCTTTGACAGTCCGTGATATTTTAGTATTCTTCACCAGTACCACAGTCCAAGTGTATCAATTCTTTTTTGTTCTTATTTACTCAATGTCAGTTGAATATTCAACGAAAAGTTTCATTGTTTAGGTCTGGCAAACCTCAGTCTTTGCTTTGTAACACTTTGAAGAGGTCTTATGCAGCATGTACACCAAGTACAGCAGGTCTTCTGATGTGTGGACTGCCGCTTTCATGAACACTGGTTTTGTACCATCTTTGGCCACTTCAACCTTTTCTCCATCGATCGTGATGCTACTTATTGGTCCCAATGTAAAGTTGGGTGAGGATCTTCTTGACATTGAATTGTAGCCCTCACCAAAGGCCAAAATCCTTGATCTTCATCAGCAATTGTATCTAGCCCTCCCAACTTTCAGCAAGCAAAGCTGGGTCATTCGCACATCTCAGGTTTCTCATAAGCCTTTTCCCAGTCCTAATGACCATTCTTCTTCATATAAGAAAGATTCTCTGATTATTTTGCTTAGCAAAGAATGAAATCCCAATGCGTAGTTCTGCTGTTTTGTGCCATGCAGCCTTTCATTGTGCTGTTAGCACAAATGTCTCTTGATCCATGTCATGCTCTTCATGAAAACATTTCAGTGTTTTGGAAATCTCATTGTTCTCAAGATTATATAGAGTTAATTATGATCTACACAGTTGGATGGACACATTGACTATACTTTTGCATAGTCAATAAAACATAGGTCAATATCTTTCTAGTAGTCTCTGCTGTATAAATACTGTGCGTCAACCGATTGTGCAACTGGAGCTCCTCTAGTATTCTCTGCTTTCAATCCATCGAATATCAGCAATAGCATCCCTTTTTCCATGTCCTCATCCAATCCCTGAGTGAACGTCTGGAAGATCTCCAGGAGCTCTCCAGGAGCAAAGCTGGGCTTCCTACTCCCACTAGGGCAGTGATGCCACAAAAAGAAAGAAAGAAGAAAGAAAGAAAGAAAGAAAGAAAGAAAGAAAGAAAGAAAGAAAGAAAGAAGGAATTATTCAGTTATTTTGCTCATTTACTATTGCCAATAAAGCTACATTTTTTTTAGTTCTTTCAATTTAAAATATACTGAACATTCCCTTTCTTTCTTTTTGGTTTCTATCACTGGGTCTTTGCACATTTTATTATATTATTCTACTTTGCCTTCTGGAACAGCCCTTTAAAGTTGTCTGTTTAGCTTTTTGAAGACATCCGTTCTTCCATGTGCCTTACCTGCTCTATAATTTAGAGCAAGTTTCAGGTCCTCTTCTGATGTTCACTTTGATCTTTTTTTTTTTTTTTTAACTTTCCTGTCCTTTTGATTCTTCACGCATGATGCTCTTGCCATCTTTCCACAATTTATCAGACATTCTGTCATTAGTGTTTGATGCATCAAATCTGTTAAGATGTTCTTAAAATTCATTTTAATTTTCTTCAGCTTCATTTTTATGAGGAATTTATGGTCTGTTCCATAGTTGACCCTGGCCTGGTTTTGACTGCTGATATCGAGCTTCTCTATCATTTCTTTCCACAAATGTAGTCAGTGGATTTCTTTATCTTCCATCTGGAGAAGTCTTTGTGTACAGTCACTACTTGTCTTGTTGAAAAACGGTGTATCTATGATAAAGAAGATGTTGCTTTTACAAAATTTTAATCACATTCTCCAGAAAATTTTCTATCACTAGGACCATGATTTCTAAACAGTGCCCCTTCCTTTGGGTTTCAAACTTTTACATTCTAATCACCAGTATAATCAATGTTTCTTGTTTGCATATCTGATCAATATTATATTGAAGACATCTTCAATTTATGCACCATTGACTTTACTGGCTGGTTCATAGATAGCAATAATAAATGAACATCTTTGTATATGAATAGATATGTAATCCTATCACAAATAGTAAATCTTGAAATGTCCCTTTGAAGAAGAGTATGACACCATTCTTATTAAATCTGTCATTCCTTATATGCTGTTTTCATTAGTGTTCTCTATTTTACCTCTGTACGTTCTAATATTCATTGCAATGGCTACACAGAACTCAAAGACAAAACTCACAAAGGGTTTATTAATGACATTACCAAATTGTAATGCCAATGAAAAATCCTTGCATCTGAGCTAAAACAACATGTGACAAAGATATTTCAGATCTGCTAATAAATACTCAAAGAGGCATTCCACCCCACTGTAAGCTCCAACATGAAGGCATTTAGCTCAAGTTCCATGGGCCAGCAAACCCAGGTAAATTGGTCAGCAAATCCCACTCCAATAAATTTCAGTCCAAATGGACTCAGTCTTATCTCAGTGGGTCAGCAAGACCTACTTTTCCAATGAAGTGGCCAGAGGCACTTCATTTGCTGCAGAAACAGTAGCTTATTGAGTGCAGGGGCATTGTATGGTTTAATGTGGCTTTTCCTCCTAAAGTCTCCCAAAGAGGTAAAATTGATAAGTTTAATTAAAACATTACACTATGAGTTAGAGATTTTGGCTAGAAGGGCCATCAAATAATACATTGCTCCTGAACCTAGCATCATTTACCATAGGTCTTCCTGTTTCAAAGTGTCTAATACCAGTTTTTCAGTTCAATAATACCTAAAATGTCAATTTGAATGTATTTTATGTCTCTTGACAATGGTCACTTTTCCTAGATTCATGCTTCTTACATTGAAATTCCAATCATCAATTCATGCCATTAAGCTGCTTTTTTTCTTTTCTCTCATTTAGAGTCATGCTCAAACAGCAAATGAAGATCCCACAGCCTTTATGCCATGCACATCACTCTGCTCAACTCTCCTTTGAGAAAGCAGATCTGTCGCAATCAAATAGATGCATGGCCTTCTGATCCCAGACTCTGCTCTTCTGTCACGATCTCTGGCAACATTTTGCTTCTATTCTGAGGTTCTCAGTCTCTGCAGTGTCCTGATGCTATCCATCACTGTGTCAGTGGTCAATTCTTCTGAAGTGGCAAAATCAATTCATTCTCTGTAGCCTGTTCTTCGGCTGGGAGCTCAGCTGAAACCTGTTCACATTGGGTGACCCTAATGGTCTTTGAAATACTGGTGTCATAGCTTCCAGCATCACGGCATCACACAAGGCATCACAGTATAACCAACTGACAGACTAGCCAAACACTAGACTCCGGGAGTTGACAGTATACAAGCTGAAGTGTTTCAACAAGCTGATGAGGCACCGGAAGCACTCACTTATAAACCAGGAAACATGGAAGAAAGCTACTTGGCCAACTGCCTGGACGAGGTCCATTTTTGCGCTCATATCCAAGAAAGGTGACCCCAGAAATTTGCAAATTAAGGAACAATAGCACTGGTATGGCTTTCCTGGAAAATTCTGCTGAAGGCCATTCAACAAGGGCTGCAGCAGTACATTGAAGTGGAGCTGCCAGATGTTCAGGCTGCTTTCAGAAGAAGAGATGGAAAAAGGAATGTCCTTGCAGATGTCACATGGCTCTTCCCTGAAAGCAAAGAAGGTCAGCAATATGTTTACTTGTGATTTATTGACTTGCAAAGGCATTTATGCAGGCATTAGCTACAAATCTTTCTGGAAGAAGTACAGCCTATGTGCTTCCTAGAAGCCAACATGGTGACACTTTGTCTAACAAAGTACTTTGGACATATCAGGAAAGGCCAGTCCCTGGAAAGGGCACCCATCATACTTGGTATCCAAAAGGTCCAACGAGAAAAACGAAGGCTTCAACAAGATATGTTGATACTGGGTTTGCAATGATGACCTCAAAAATAACAGCTTTCGGGATGGTGTAGGACCTATCAATGTGTCCTTTTTTGTACATAAATCTCTATGAATCAGAACTGACGTGATAGTACCTACCAGCAGTGATAAGGTGCTGATCGTTCTTATTCTTAACTTTTCTTTTTGAGGGTAACACACAGGTTGTCACAGATGCAATCCTAAGAATCTAATCAATCACAAAAGTACCATAGTGTTGACTCTAGGCAGTAGCCCCCATGTCTCTGTATGTGCCGGCTCATCTAATCTAATTGAGACACACTCCGCACATTCACAAAGTCTTGGCAATTGAGAGCCATTGAACTGCTCACATTAAACTGAACAAGTAATAAAGGCTGTTTTATGGTGAATGATCTATCCTTGCTTGAAAACAGCCCATGTGGAGGTGTAAATCCTTCTATGCACCTCACTTCATACTGTAGGTAAAAGACAACGACATGCTTGTCCTAACCTGTTTTAACCTCCAGGAGCTACGTAATTCACAACCTAGAATGTAATGTAGATTTCCCTGCCTGACAATTCAAAGGGGGAGAGTGAGTAGACACTTGGTTTCCACTCAGATTTATAACACTTAAACTCTGTTGCTTAACCACATAGAATATCATCCTAGAGATATAGGTCTGCCCTTGCAAATATGAATCAGTTTCAAATCTATGTACAAAAGAAGGAAACACTACTCAGTTCTGTCCATATACAATGGTTTATCCAGAAGTGTACATATGGTTGTATGGAAGTTGCCTGGAACTACTCTAGCCGCTGAATTGTGTTAAGTACCGCAACCACTCAATTTGTAGAACTTTTTATTGCGGTACCTACGATGGAGTGCACCCAGAAATCAATGCTCTTGATTTTAATGTGAGGGTGATAGTGCATTTGGTATTTGTTCCACCAGGCCTGACTATTAATCTTGAGGCTATTCAAAAGGTACTTAGAGGTTCTGAAAAGGTTTCGTAACAGCATGCTAAAAAAAGACCTGATTTGTGGCAGCCACTGCTTTTGCCCCCACAACAATGCACCTAGCTAACAGGACACCTCTCTTATCATATATACCTTGCTCCCTCCATGTGACCTCTGTTTGTTTCTATGAAACAAACATAATTTGTTTGTAATTTGATGCTGTAGAAGAGGTGAAAGAACTGTGAGAAGTGCTATCAGCCATCCAAACAGATGAGTTTGAAAAATGTTTCCAAGAATGGAACTGCAGCTTTGACAAATGTATTTAATGTAACGGAAAGTACTTTGAGAGTTATAGGGCTGTGTTGTTAAAAAAAAAAATACATAGCTTTGGAAAACATTTTTGAAAAAGATTCCATTTGGGGGCATCCTTCACGTATATAGAAAAGTTTATTATTTTAAGTGCTCAAGTCACTGAAAAATCATTTCCATACTCTCCATTCATCGCCACCATCTATTGTTAATATTTTAATCATCCAAAATAAAAATTCAGTATTCCTTAAGTTTAGCTACTCATTTTCCACTTTAGTCAACCCCTATAGCCACTAATAATTTTTTTCTCAATTCCTTTTCCTATTATACAATTTTATACCTATTTTATTTTACTGGAATTATACAATTTTTGTCCTTTTGAGTACAAAATTTAGTCCGCTGCTTTCATGTTTCATCCTTCATAACACATCCCAGACCTACACTACACTTTACCACTTAATACTACCTTGCATGTATACATTATATGCTGTTTCTCAATTCATCTGATAACTTACACTCAAATTACTTACCTCACTTCACTTTTGGAAAAAATATGAAAATGAGCAGTGCTGTGCAAGTATCTGTGAAAGTTTCTCCTTTCAACTCTTTTGTTCCTATATTTAGAAGTCAACTTACTGGATCATATGCTAATTCTTTTAACTTTTTGAGGAACCACCAAACAGTTTTCCCAGCTGCAGCTTTATTTTACATTCACACCGGCAGTTCACAGGTTCCAGTTTCTTTACATCATTTGAAACATTTCCAAATGCATGTGCAAAGTGGTATTTCATTGTGGTTTTGATTTGCATTTCTCTAAGAACTAAAGATGTTCAGTAGTTTTAAGATGCTCATTGACAATTTATATGTCTTATATTACATGTCTATTCATGTAATTAGCCACATTTTCATTATGTGAACTACCTTTTTGCTATTGAGTTGTCAAAGTTCTTTCTGAATTTCAACTATTAATTTTTTCTTAGATAGGTGGTCCCCAAGTAGTTTCTTCTGTTTCGTAGGCTGCACTCCATTTCTTTGGTAATGTCTTCAGTGATGACAGGTTTATTTTTAATCATTTTATTGGTAGCTCATACAACTCATCACAATCCATACATGTATCCGTTGTGTTAGGCACATTTGTACATTTGTTGCCATCATCATTCTCAAAACATCTGCTTTCTACTTGAGCCCTTGGTGTCAGCTTCTCATTTCCCCCCTCCTTCCTCACCTTCTTCCCTCATAAACCTTTGATAATTTATAAACTATTATTATTTTCTTATTTTTCTTTTAATCATTTTATTAAGGGCTCATACAGCGCTTTTCACAATACATAGTTACATATACAGTGCCTACCACCTTCACAAGCTTGCTTTCGTTAACATTCTCAAAATATCTGCTTTTCTACTCGGGGTCCTGATATCAGCTTCCCATCCTACCCTCTACATCCTTGCCACCCCCTCTGTCCTCATTAATTTATCAATTATTATTATTTTGCCATATGTTACACTGCCCGACATCTTCCCTTGCCCACTCCTCTTGATATATCCGTTCTCCAGATAAGAGGCCATCCATAGATCTCTGCGGTAGGCTCCCTCCACCCCACTTTCCCTCCACCCATCCAGTAACTCCACTCTCACCACTGGCCCCAAGGGACTCATCTGCCCCAGGTTCCCAATATTCCCAGATCTCTTCTCCATCAGTGTACCCCCTCCAGTCTAGCTGGATTTGTAAGGTAGAGTTGGGACTATGATAGTTGGGGGGAGGAAGCCTTCAGGAACTATAGGAAAGTTATATGCTTCATCACTACCTCACTGCACCTTGACTGGCCCATCTCCTTCCCCTGTAAAGGGGTGCCCAATTGCTCACAAATGTGCGTTGGGTCCCCACTCTGTTCTTCTCCTATTCTTATTGATGTGATTCTTGTTCTTTGATGTTTGATATCTGCTCCCTTCGACCCCTCTTGATCACACAGGTTGGTGTGCTTCTTCCATGTGGGCTTTGCTGCTTCTGCCCTAGATGGCCACTTGTTCACCTTCAAGCCTTTAAGACCCCAGTTACTTTATCGTTTGGTCTCTCAGTGCCATCAATTTTCTCCATATGGTCTGCCTCTGCACGCTTTTGTCCTCAGTGATCATATCAGGAGGATGGACACATAATGTTATGATAATTTTAATTGTGTTGAGGTCCCAGCTATCTCACATCAATCTCTTATCATTCATGTTTAGGTGTTATATCTAAGAATATATTGTTGAAACTAATCCAAGTGGCCATATATGTTACAGCTGTTGATCTTGCCATTCCAAAACAGAGAAGAAAGAAGAGAGGCACAGAAGAAAGAAAGAAAAACTAATCTACAAGACTAAGATATTACATAAACTATGGCCTTGTTTATTTTTAGACCAGAGCTAAATTATACATGACCTATTATTCTGACCAGGGATACAATTGATTGACCCTCACAGAATTAGAGAAAAATGTGGAACAGAATTTCAAATTTCTGAAACCAACCAACACACAGAAACACTGTTACTAGACTGGATGAAACTGGAGACCTTCCTGAAGCTACTGTCCTTAGGTAATCTTTAAAGTTTAACTAGAAATAGTTCCTGAAATCACTTTTAGCATAAGCAACATATTACTCTAAAAATTAAAGGGCATCACCATTAATACTGTGCTTCATATATATGGGACCAACCAGCCAATCATTACATTAAAACACAGGAACAGTCAAACTGGAAATATAAAAAATGCTCATACATTATGAAGAATGTAAGCAATGCTATTATTTTTAAAAAATAAATTGTTGGATATGGTCTAAAAAGCTATATAAATGTTCACTTAAAACATCCCCTTGCAGAGAGGATGCATGGAGGAGACATATAAATCTGGTTGCAGAGAAGTAACCATGAAACATACAACTTTCCTACAGAAAGTTCCTATACAACTTTCCTCCCCATCAACTATCATGGTCCCAATTATGCCTCACAAATCCAGCTGGACTGGAAGAGGTACACTGGTACAGATGAGAACTGGTAACACAGGGAACCTAGGATAGATGAACCTCTCAGAACCAGTAGTGAGAGCGGAGATACCAGAGGGTGGAGGGAAAGTAGGGTAGAGAGGGGAAGCCAATGAGAAGGATCTACACCTGACCTCTCTGGAGGATGGACAGCGGAGGAGTGGCAAAGGGGAGACATCGGGAAATGTAGGAAATGACAAAATAATAATAATTTATGAATTATTAATGGTGGGTGGGGGAATAGGAGTGGGAGAGGAGGGGATGAAAAGCTGATGCCAAGGGCATGGGTGGAGATGGTCTGAGAAGGATGATGGCAGCAGCCATGCAAAGGTGCTTGGAACAATATATGATATATGTATGTATGTATTCTGATAAGCGATGTACAAGCCGCCAATAAAATGTTTTAAAAAACATAATAAAATATCATTTAATGAGCTCTTCGGGCTAGTGGTTAGACTGGAGTTCCTGGATGGGTGGAGAGAAAGTGGGCTGGAGAGACATAACCAACTACAAGGATCTACACATAACCTCCTATCTGGAGGACAGACATCAGAGGAATGGGTGGGGGATGATGTTGGGCAGTGTAAGATATGACAGAACAATAATAATTTATAAAGTATTGCGGGTTAGTGGGGGAGTGGAGAGCAGGGACAGAGGGGAAAGGATGGGAAGCTGATATGAAGGACTCAAGTGGAAAAGCAGATATTTGGAGAATGATAATGACAGCAGACATGTGAAGGTGCTTGGCACAGTATATGTCTTGTGAAAAATGATGTGGGAGTCCCCAATAAAATGATTTTTTGTGTGGGTATCACTGCCCCCTGGTGGGAATAGAAGGCCCACTCTTGCTCCTGGAGAGTTGCTGCTGGATTTGAACAGCCAGCCTTGTGGACTCCAGTCCCATACACAACCACTATGCCACTGGGGCTCAGCCCAAATGAAATGATTTTAATAAAAAAATCATTTAAAAAATAAATCTTAAAATTTAATCAGTTCACATTTTTATGTACTATTGGCTGTTTGGGGGGGGAGGGAGAAAGAGAAAGAATTTAAATGTTCTATAAATTTGTGCGCCCACTTGCCAGTTTGTCATATTGTAATGCCTCATATGTCACTGTGATGCTGGAAGATATGTCACCAGTACTTCAAATGCCAGCAGGGTCACCCAAATAAAGCAGGCTTCAATAGAGCTTCCAAACTAAGAGCAAACTACTAAGCAGGAATAGGCTGTCAATTTTTAAAGAATTACCCACTGAAAACCTATGGCTAGAGTGGTGACATTGTCAGATACTGAAGTTTCACGGGGAGGAGACGAGAGGGCGCCAGAAGATGAGCCCGTGAGATATGCAGACATTCAGCATATGACTGGGGGTGAAGTGCCATCACAAATGAACACCAACCATAGTGACTTGGCTGGAGCAAAGCTTGGGGAAGTAAAGCTTTCACATCTCCTTGGATGACGAAGCATGTCTCAAGATGAGAGTAGACAGCTGCAAACATCAATGAATAGTCGGAATCTGGAATGCACAGAATATGAATCTAGAAATCTGTAAATGCTGCAACATGAAATGAAACACATAAAAATCAATAGTAGGCATTAGTAAGCTGAAATGGACTGGTATTAGATATTTTAAATCATAAAACCATAATGGTTTATGATACTTGTGATGCCACAGTCAATAGAAATGGTGGTTTGCTTTCTTTAAAATGGAAATTCCAGCTTCAAAATTGAAATACAAAGGTGTACCGATCCAAACAATACATGTATTATTTAAATGTGTGAGCAACCATCAAAGATGGTGATGAAGAAATTGAAGAATTCTACCAGTGTCTTTAGTCTGGAATTAATCAAGCAGGCAATCAAGATGCATTGATAATTAGTGGGGACTGGAATGTAAAAGTTAGCAACAAAAGGAAGGAATGATGGATGGAAACTATGGAGGTGGGAGAGAAACAAAGTTAGAGATAATACGATAGGATTTTACAAGACCAACAAGTTTTTCATTACTTTTGTCAACAACACAAAGGACGTCTATGCATGTGGACTTATCTTGATGGAATACAAGAAATCAAATTGCCTGCATCTGTGGAAAGACTGAAGAAGCTCTACACCAGCAGATAAAAACAGGCCAGAGTCAACTGTGGAACAGACCCTCAGTTGCTCATATGTAAGTTGAAGGTGAAGAAAGCTAAAATAAGTCTAGGAGACCCAAAATGTAACCTTGAGTATGTCCCACTTGGATGTTAGGAACATTTCAAGAACAGAATAGATGCATTGGACATCATGGACAAACCTGAAGAGCTGTGGAAGGACATCAAGCATATCATTCATGAAAAATTTTGAATCAGAAAATCATTTCATTTACAATGCTGGTAATGACACAATCAATAGGCATTAAAAAGATTGGAAAGAAAGAAAAAGATAAAAGTGAATGTCAGAAGAGGCTCTGAAACATGTTCTTAACCAGAGAGTAGTTGAGGCCCATGGAAGAAATGATGAAGTCAAAAAAATGAATAGGAATTTTCAAAGGACAGTTCCAGAAGTCCAAATTAAATGTTATAATAAAATGTGCAAAAACCTACAGTTAAAAAACCCCAAAGGAAGAACACATTTAGCGTATTTTAAACTGAACGACCTAAAGGAAAAAGTCAAACCTTTCAATAATAGATAAATATTAAGAATTCATGTAAATTCTCTCAAATGTGTTCATTTCTCCAGCATCTCCTGCAATTGAGCCAATTTTATTAAAAGACTCATCTCTTTCCCTTGAAGTGACTAGTTGATTTGAACCAATGAATTTTTGGTTAGAAGCCCAAAGTGTAGCCCCTTTGTCACCAGGGCTATTTATTTGACCACATATAGCCTAAACAAATAATAGTTTGGTGGAATAATATATACTTTTACAGGTAATAGAAGTCATCAGTAAATATAGAAAGAGTATACTATTTCTTCATTTTTAGATATAAATTCATGAAAATTATTTTCAAATAATTTCTCAGAGGTTTGTGCTACAATATAAGAATATTTTAAATGCACAGGAAAACGCACATGTTTAGTATAATATTTTATACCAACAACAACCCTATCAGATAATAATTTGGGGGAGTGGTAAAAGAAAAAATCCTTGAAATGTATATATAATTTTTAATAATTGGGTAGACTAGCAGAAAGAGCATCATTCATCAATCTGCCATTTTAGTCTATATTTTTGTTAGGTCTGCTATGCTGCCCACATGTCATTCTGTCTAAATTATCTCAGACACATAACTGTGGGTTTAAAACAAATTTTCAGTTTGTACTTAGAGCTCATTTAAATTTTGACTACTTAGCAGGAGGTGTCCTCTATGCCTTTGTGCACATGACTGTGAAATCAGTCCATGGGAGTTAGAGTTAAGTTGCCTTCATTATTATTTTCTTTATTATGATTGAGGAAAAGTATACTAAGCAATTCACAATTGGTCAGAGCCTGTGGGAGCTTATCAGGTAATTACATCTAGCAGCTATTCATTTTGTGAAGTTTTGCATATTGGTAATGACTGCTATAGGCAGGTTTCAGCAGTAAAGAATAGAGCTCAGCTGTTAATGATAGCTAATAGGAATATTCCCTGATAAAGAAGATAGGATACATTGATTTTTCTCTACTGGAGCTGCTGCTATGATTAAATCTCTTCGACAACCTGGGAAGACTGTTTGGATAGCTTTCACGACTCCTAAATTATGAGCTTCTTTCCCTAATTAGAAAGAAAAGCTTTTAAAGGTGATATGCAGAAAGCATCTAATATCAGCACAATCTTAAGTTAATAATGTACTTGTCTGTCACACCAAATTAAGACTGAATTGTTTATGACTAGAGGTGTGAATGCAGAAGTTGAACATTAGCTTCACAGCAATGTGAAAGAAAGAGCATTAGCACATTGAGCAGTTGTGCTGAATAACTTCTAATATGCCTTTTAAATGTGGGTAATCTTTATTTTTATTATTCAGTGCTCTAACATTGTAGTTAAATCTTTTTCTATATGATCCTTCAGAAAACATCATCTGTAATAGTGTTATTTTTGGTCCCCCAAATTTTATTCTAGATTATTGTATTGATTCTAGATTTTTGATATGATAAGTTGTATTGCATCTGGGCCTCAGGAAGGAAAACTAATTTTCTGGGAAGTGTTGACTTTGGAAATTGGAGTGGGAAGGGATCCGGGAGATGAGCTGTAATACTTCAAGAGAGTTTTGACAGATTGATAGTTCTTTCATAAATAGCCATATATAAAGGGGAAGTTAAAGATGGGGTGGATAGAGGGATCTTCTGGATGGGTAAGCAACCTTGGAAAAGTCATGCAGAAATGTAAAATCACGTTGAGGTTTAGCAATGACTGGTATGAAAGGATTTATAGAATGTAGTGGTGATGTGTACATATTAGGATGATGGAGAATAGAGCAGCAGACAGAGGGTGACCCTCATGTGACAAATCATTAGTGTCATGAATAAACCTACAAGTTATATATTTGAAATTGATGTCATCTTTGTATACTCACCAAAACAGATTGTCTTACATTATTACAATCAATTATGTATTATCACCATACTAGGGGTGTATTTGAAGGAGAAGGTATGTTCTGAGGGCCACTTTTAGAAAGTAATGTGTTCTCACACTACAATATGCACTGGTAAATGGTACTTAGAAAATGAGAACATTTGGGAAGTATAAATTTCAGACTCAGTGAGACAAATATATTCTCCATGTAAACGTGGTATCACATTCACTACATAACTGACAATTTCAGCTGTGGGACATTATAAATATCCAAAACTTTAATGTTACCAACATAAAATCCAAGTATATGTCTGGAGATTTTGAATAGGAACTAACAGATGGGTTTAAATTATCATAAGGAATATAATTTCCACAAAATATTGGAATTACCATTTGGGATAAAAAATTGTCCATTTGAGTTAGAAAATCTTAAACAGATGGGTTACCAACCTCAGATTTGGGCAAGTTTTGGGGTGAGAATTAGATATTTTTGAAAAAGTAGCTTTTTAAAAACTTTGGAAAGTCAGTTTCTCCACTTTCGTGAGAAACAAAAGACAAAAGATGAGTCTCTAATAAAAAGTAAAGCTATCATAAACTTTGATGAAATTAGTCTTTAATTTCTACAACCTAGCATATGTTTTTTTACAATGACTATATCTATATTAGTAAAATTGTCAAGAGAAATTGAAAGAAATAGATATAGGTAAACAGCAATATCTTAATACCAGGTCCAGTGCTTTAATAACACAATAAAGTAGAAAATAAAGCAAAATAAAATAAAAAGCCTAAAAAATACAGACTTTAGGTTTACAATGAATTTTTCAGCACTCTTACTAGATACTTAGTACATGGCACTTTCTAACCTCCTAAGTGGAAGATGCAATTATACTAATTTCAAAGTAAGAGTATAAGGTAATTATTTCTTAAGTGATGTAATACCTAATGTTTAAGATATGCTGATATTTAGTTACACTTTTTTAATTTATTTAAATCATTGAACATCTAGATATGATGGGATATACACTGGAGCTTTGTAAATGAGCAGAAATGTCCTCTGCTTTTGAATGTCATATTATTGAATTTAAAGGAAAATGTCAATATAGTATTATATTGAGAAAATACTTATTCAATTCATGGATGTGGCACATAAATAATACTGAGCAAGTAGGACAGATTTATCAGTTTAAATACTGACTTAAGTGAATACTAAAATATATGTTAATGTACAGAGAAATATGAGAAAGACCCTACAAGAAATGGGAGTGACTGTTGTGAAAATATGCAAGTATAAAAAGGCTTGATGGTGTAGAAAAGCTTCAGTAAGGATAATACGGAATAAAGAGTAAAGAAACTGGTCAAATAGTTGGAATCAGATACCAAGAACCATATGATATGAGTAAAAGGATACGAGAACTGCTCATGGGTTTCATGTGTGGAAAGTTATAGCAAGATGTACATCACTGAGACATCATACTGTAAGTTATGTTAAATTTTAGAATGGGGAAAATGGAAAATAAAATAGTTAAATTATTGTTTCAACTATCTAACCATAAATAAGGAGATTAAAAAAATGAAACCGAAGTGAGATTGAAGATAAAGGACAAATTTGAGAAGTATTTAGATACACATATCAAAAGTAGTTGAAAAATCTTGATAAGACTTGAAAAGCCAAAGATATTTTACATGAATGTTGAGTAAAATAAAATGTCAAAATCGCCAGTCTACAGGTATAAGTCTGTTAAGCAAAGTATGAGAAGTAGAATTTCCATTACAGGCTTTCTAATGAGAGAAACAGATGACCTATAGATGCTATTTCTTAGGAACATCTGCAAATTTTGTGGAGCTCCATGAGGAAGAAATCTGTACTTGACCCAGTGAGAGGTCTACTTCATTATAAAGAAGTTAGTAGAGTTTCAGGGTTTGATCAGGGAAGGACTGAAAAGTAGCAGTTATGCTGTTGTTATAGTTGTTCAGTGCTATTATGCTGGTTTTGACCCATTTCCCAACAGAACAAAATGCTGTCCAGTCCTGGGCCATCCTTACAAGTGTTCCCATGTTTGCGCCCATTGTGGCAGTTACTGGGCTAATTCATCTTGTTGAGGAACTTTCTCTTTTTTGCAGCCCCTCTTCTTTATTGGACATGTTGTCCTTCTCCAGAGATGGAGACCTCTTGACAACACGTCTGTGGTAGTTACATAATTTTACGTCAAGTTAAGATGTATGAAAGCATAGGAGTGGAGTCAAATCAGTAAATTAAGTCACAGCCTGATGCCTTTTTAATAGTATAAAAGAGCGTGTACATGGGTGTACAAGAAAAGAACTCTTCATGCATGGAATTTAGGACAGATAAATTCCTCTGGAACAATATTGGAAGAGTAGAGATCCCATGAAGGCAGGGGGAAAGTAGGGTGGGGAGGGGAAAAAAGGAACCATGGAATGCAATGGTTGACCTATAAACCCCTGCTCCAGGGGGGTGAACAATAGAAACATAGGTGAGGGGAGACAGAGGATGGTGTAGTTTATGAAAATAATAATAATTTATAATTTATCAAGGGTTCATAAAGGTAGGTGGGTGGGCAAGAGAGGGAAAAAGAGGAGCTGATACCAAGGGCTCCAATAGAAAGACAATGTTTTGAAAATGATGATGGCAACATATGTACAAATGTGCTTCATACAATTGGCATATGGATTGTTATAGGAGCTATAAGAGCCCTCAAAATGATCTATGTAAATTAAAAATAAGTGTGAGACACTGGAAACCGCTCTCTCTCTCTTCCTTAACACCATCCTGCTTGCTGGCCAGCACAAAAGCAACCAGAGCCCTGCCATGTTTGAAGAGATCATGCATACACAGGACTCTGTGGTCTACAATCTCCCTACATTCTGCCTACATTCTCCCTACATTCTCCCTACATCATTGTAGATGGCTACATGAGTGTGAAGAGGGACTTATGGTTTAGTATCCAACTTATGAACTTGAGTTGAACTGCGCTGACATGTTTTCTTGACATGAAGCTTTTCCTTGTGCATGTATGAGTGCTACTGTATTTGTTTCTGTTGTCAGTCTGGACTAACACACTATCTAAAGCATGTGAGATGAAGTCTCCCCATCCTTGTCTCTAAGGAGTACCCTGCTTGTATTTCTCCCGAGAGAGATAGGTTTGGTTCTATTTTTATTTTTATTTTTTGATAATCCACGGTACTTTCAATATTCTTCTCCAGTATCACAAATCTAAGTTTCCTTCAGGCATCTTTAGTCAACGGCCCACATTCACATGCATCTAAGTCAATTAAAAATACCATGGTTTGGGTCATGCTTTCCTTAGTCCTCAAAGTAATGTCCTTGTTTTTCACTATTCTACTAAGTCTGGGAGCTCTACCTAGTGGAACTCCTCTTTTGGTCTCTTGACTGCTCTTTCCAGGAACATTGATTGTGGATCCAAGCAAGACAAAGTTCTTCACAACTGCAAGCTTTTCTCCATTTATCATGCTGTCAACAATTGGGTACAAATATGAACCTTTTCCTCTCAGTTCTCCAAGTAGTTGCCATGAAAATTTCTTGGCACACATAAGAAAGGGTTTCTGGTGCTTCATCAGCTTATTGACCAATTTTAACTTGAGCCCTCTCCATTCCTGAAGCCTTGTTTTTGTTTGATGCTTTCAATCAGTTTGAATGTCTTCCTTGAGCACCGTTAGTGCTTGCACATAGGCCACCTCCTGAAAGGGGTTACAGCGACTCTGTATTCTTTTGTGCTGATTTTGAGGCTTCCTGCTTATCAATATTTTTCCCATAGAATCTTTCAATATTTCAGCTAAAGCCTTGAATCTTTCCTTGAGTTCTTTCAGTTTAAGATATGCTGAGTGTGTTATTCATTTTTGGTGTTCTATGTCTAGGACTTTGCACATTTCATTATAATATTTTACTTTTTCTTCTCCAGCTGCCCTTTGAAATTTCCTACTCAGGTATTTGGCATCATTATTTCTTCCTTTTGTTCTAGTTACTCTACCATGAAGAGGAAGTTAAGTCCCATCTAACATTAATGTTGATCTTTACTTTCCTTGGTGTCTTTTCAATGATATTTTGCTGAATTAAGATGTGTTTGATGTCCTCCCCCTACTCTCCAGGTCTTTTACCATTAGTGCCCAATGTGGGTATCCAATATGTCAAATCTATTCTTGAGATGATCTCCAAATTCAGGTGGGAGAGACCTGAGATTGTATGTTGGCTCTTTGTGACTTGTTTTAATTTTCATCTGCTCCAATGTGAACCGAAGTATGAGCCTCTATGTGTCTGTGCGCAGCTGATGGTGGCCTGGTTTTTAGTTGCTGCTGTGGAGTTCCCCCCTTTTCTCCTCCAACAGATATCAATGTGATTTCTGTGTATCCCTCTTGGTAAAGGCCAGGTGTATAGTTGCCTTTTGTGTGATTGAAAAGAGGTATGAACTATTTGCTGCGAACAAGCAGTTGGTCTTGCAAAATTTTATCATGTGATCTCCACCTTTGTTTCTATCACCAACTCAATATTTTTCTACTACTCTTTCTTCCTCTTTGCTTATAAATCGTGCATTCTAATCATCAATAATTATCAATATATTTTTATTTTATGCTCGAACACTTGAGATTAAGATATTGGTAGAATACTTTATTTAGTCATCACTTGCTTTTGTGGTTGGTGCTTAAGTTAAAACAATAGATCTAGTTGGTTGGACCTTCTTGAAGGCTGATATAATTCTGTCAAAGACAGCATTGTACTTCTGGATTGATTTGAAATGTCTTCTTGGACAATGCTCTGCTTCCATTCAATGTTCCAAAGCTGTGCATAAGGTTTACAGTGGTTAATTCCTCTGAACTGAGCAACTGATTCCTTCTTCATTTTCTGTTCTTATCCTGAAAGTTAGTTGAAACATTCATTTTGAGGGACTCTCCTGGCATTTGAGGTACCAGAAGTGTAGATTTCAGCCACAAAGCAACATTTAAGCCATTATAATAAGACACACTGATAAATGCTACCTGATACTTTTAGAAACTCATATATGCACAATTTCTCAAAACACTTGCTAAATTCCGAAGCTGTGGTAAAGAGAAAAGGAAAGAAAATCAAAAGCTTTAAAGCTGAGTTGATTACTTAATATTGTAGAACTAATGAATCAATAATGTTGTAGGAAAGGAATCCGTAACAAGCAGAACATGTTACTGGTTCAATCCCTGGGTGAATTCTGCCTTAGAAACTGGATGCATCAGAGTAAGACTAAATCCCTTCAAGAATGCAATTCATGCTTGCCTCAGCTTAGTTCCTCCTTTAATTAATGCTATTAGTATACACATCCCACATTATTCACCTAGCTGAGAGAATAGGAAACTATCTCTGGAGGACTATAATAACATCCAAAACAAGTAAAGATATTTAAGGATTATTGAAATCCAAATAAAAATGGAAAGCCATGCTAAATGATAGGATGATCTGAGTCAAAGCAAGAGAAATGTAAATTGAGTATAGGAAGAAATCCACAGAAAATCCAGATATTGAAGTTAGTAGAAGACAGAAACCAAAGTTAAGGAAGACAAGTAAGAATTTATGCATTTGAATTATAGTATTGGTGAAGACTATTAACAAAATCAGGGACTGCCCAAAGACCAGCATCATATACCTTAAAAGAGGCATAACCAGAATGATCTTTAGATGAGGAAGGTGAACCTGAGTTTCTTGTACTTCCCACAGGTAATCAGGAAAGATTAGATCCTATGAAAGGACATCAAGCTCGGTAGAGTTGCAGGGCAACATGAAAGAGGAAGACCAGCAAGAGATCTATTGAAACAATGACTCCAGCAATGAGCTCAACCAAACAGCAATTGGGAGGACTAGGCAGGATCTGGCAGTGTTTCTGCTGTACAGAGAGCCAGTGCCAACTTGGCAGCAAGCTAACAAGACATCATGGGGTGAATTACTTAATGAAATTCATTAGAATGAAGAGAAGCTTTCCATGCAAATCACAAATGTGAAGGAATGACCAAATGCATTGGAAATATATATATAGGACTATATTTGCTATGTAATTAAAATGTGTGTATTCTAGTTGCTTTGGTTAGTTGTAGTCAAGCTTGCTCCAACTTATTGTTAGCTAATGTTTAAGAGAAGGAAACATCTCACAGTCCCTTGCCATCTTGATCGGCATGCTTGAGTTTATTATTGTGGCTGCTGGGTCCTGCATTTAATTGAAAGTATTCCTAGTTTGGTTCTTAGCTTATTTTGCTGATGATCTTCTATTTTTCCATGTTTGGTGCCCTTTTCCAGTATTGTCATGTGTAAAATAAGTAAGTTGAATTGTCTCTATCTACCCTTACTTACCCGACACTATCTGCTTGTATTTCTGCTAAGTCTATTTCATTTTTTCTTTTGGTATACATATATCTTAAGCATAAGTTATTCAAAGACATTAAATTTTATATTTACGTTTAAATATTTTATGTGTACTTATAGTTACTTGTCTTTATGCTAAGGTAGAGTAGTTAAAGTGGATAGAGTGCTATTGGAGTCTAGTAGGACAGGAATAGGGACTGCTTCTTGATTTCTATGCATTTCTGAAATGCACGTTTTCACTAAATCCACTCAAGAGAATTCCATATAACTCGGTTCCCATTCTGATCCAGTCGATGATAACTCATACAATACCTATAAGCACAGTGGACACAGGTTACTTCTCACACTGTAAGTCTTGGCAGGAGTAGAAGCCCCATCTTTATCCAGTGGAGAGGCTGGTGGCATTCAGTTGCCGATCTTGCTGTTAGCAGCCCTATTTGAAACCATTTTTGATGCCCCCAGGCCTCCATTTTTTATTGCATCATCTCACATGTCAACTTGGGCATTCAAGGGTGACTATGGGTCTTAATTGATTCAATGGCAGTGAGTTTGGACTTAATTTTGGAGAAATTCTTCTGTCCTTTGAACTAGTCTTTGAGTTTGGAAACCCAAAGATCTATGCAGGAACAACATCAGGGTTGTAGGGCAAACAGAGTAAGATGACCCAACAAAATTCTCACAGGTACCTTCAAATAATTAGCAGGTGCACTATCACAACGGAAAATGATTCCTAAGCACACCTTCCCTGGTGCATTGTTCACACACGTAGTTTTCACAGTTTGTTAAGTCTCTTACATAGTAAACCCCTGTGATTGTCCTATGTCCTTCAAAATCTGCTGTGAAATCCCAGGGAACAATCATGATAGCCTTCTAAGCAGAGTTCTTTTCTCGGAACGTCACTGGCCTTGCTGAACTACTTAGAAAATACAGTTTTGATTCAACCTTATTTTGAAGGCACCCGTCTGAGCCTAAGATAGTTGCATGACTGAAAGGACTTGTCTTTAGCCATCCACTGATCACGTGGGCATGTGTGAGCACATTTTGTTTGAAATAAACCTGTGTGTGTATGAACCAGAAGAAGCAGTACTTTTTAACTTACCCTCACATAAATCTAAACATAATATAAATAGCCATATGCATATTTAGAAATAAAATGCATATTTCAAAGAAAACATAATTATCAAACTATGTCATAAAATGGATATTTTAAATAAAAGAACATACAATATTTATAGTAAAATGATGAAAAAATGTGTACCATAGATACTTTTTAACAGACACCTGCTCTATATGTAGCTATTTTAATGCAAGTCAAAATAGACTAATGTAAGAAACATATAATCCTATGAAACATAATAACAGTTTTACCATAATAAAACAGTCAATCTTCTAAGAAGGTGTTCCAAAATCTATATCCAACATATGCCTGCATATGTGTAGCTTGTGTAGGGAATATTCATAGAAGCATGACTCATTATGCCGACAAAATTATACAGGTGAGATATGTTTTCTGTACAGTAAAAGCACATACATTGTTACCGCTATTTGATAAAATTCTATACAGAAATAAAAGCTATGGGTTCAACGTAACATTTCAACAAGGTTGACTCAATCATGTTTATTCAAAAATGCACGTGCTGTAGTTCTCCCTAATCATAATTTTGCTTTTCATAGATTCAGTTGTCTACAGTGAACAGGACCAAAAGTTTGATAAAGTTTTGTGCTATTTTTCTCTGTGATGATAATGTGAATCATCCCTTTGCCAGCATGCCCATGCTGAACTCATAGTGTGCTCAGTGTACAAGTTAATCTTTATCATCGGTCTCTCTACATATTACACAAAACACAGTATATTTAGGGTTCAATATTCTCAATGGTTTCATGCATCCATAGGGGTTGTGCGAATGTTATGGGAATGACATCTGGCTTCGTACTGCTTCAGTAGGGACAAACAGAAGATAATTCTGTGTCTGCTGATGGGTGATTTCTATGAGGAATCCATACATGACTCTCTCTTTTAATCATTTTTACCCTGCTCTGACACCAACCATTCTTCCTACAGCACATCACTTCTTGACTGGTTTTGCAAATCCTTCACAATGGCCACAAAGAACATACAAACCATGCCCACAACTATGGAGTTTATTAGGAAAGTTAATAAGTTAGAAGTCAGAATCAGAAACCTTCAGGATATAGTTAATTCTTTTTTCTGAAGTGCCTCTTTCCAGGCATGCCAAGAAATGTCTCTATTTGGGCCTTGGCCTCTCCCAGGTGGCCCCTCGGTTCCGTCCTACCTTAATAAATGTTACGAAGCACTTCCAAATCCAAGGGGCACCCCACCCTGCAACCTAACCTCCTTCCCAAAGGCTTTAAGACTACTCACCCTGTCGATAAGGAAGCCAATAGTTGTATCCTACAGTCACTGCTGCTGCCTCTGGCACCATGTCTGTTGCCTCCGCCTATTCTTCTGGCTCTTCCTTCTTGGCGTTTGTGAGATTCTCTGTTCCTGAGTCTGGGATGGCTCATTTTATGTGCAATTGAATGACAACATCGATCAATCCCCTCCTACTAGCCCCATATTAGCAAATGAAATGATGATAGTTAAAAAAATATTAAGCACAAAAGAGCTATTACAAGTACTTAAACTACACCTTAGGTGATTAGAGGATATCCTCCTTTGGATAATGTGGATTATGGTATAAAAGTTTGTGTACATATAATTTTATTTCAAAAATAGTATAGACCAATATACTGGTGTCATGTGGTTAAAATTACATGTGAGTTCTGACTAGAAGTGGACTATTATAAAGTTTCTTAGACTTTTATCATTATTTTATATCTTAAAATGTTCTTGATTACATGAATGTTCATAACTAGCAAAATTCACAACATTGGATATTTATACTCTGGTCACTTTCTAATCTACAGGTTACATCTCTAAACATTTTAACAAAGAATAGAATTAGAACAAAACTAAATTAAAAAATGAAAATGACTTCGTACCTAGTTAAAAAGGTTTGAGTTCCTCCCAAATTTCAGGTTGAATGATTAGGTGATTAATATTATCTTTCACTGAGGTAGGAAACAAGTATCATTGAAGCAAATGTTAAAAAGAGATTATTTGCTTCATTTATATCTTTAATGCTTCTATAAGATCATCTAAATTTTAAAACAGCAAGAGCATGAACAAAAGAAAAATCTTCTGGGTAACTTAAGAAAGCAGACAGTAATTGAGAAAGACCTTATAAAAGTAATGGGACATTTAGAAAAAATATTTACAATGAATATAATTAAAGCAGTTTATAAGTTTTATGTTTCAATATTCAGTAAGTAGATATATGTTACATAGCAACTGAGAATAAAAAAAATCAAAGTTAGGATGGTAGATGTGGTATTTTCATTTAGCAGTTGTGGCTTTAGAAATGAGAATGTAATATAGAGAAGATTTTTCAGTAAACTGAAAGTACTATTTCTCTTTGAAGATAACATGCTAATGCAGAAATTATGCAGAAAATTGTGAAAAGTGGCAAAAAGGGGAGTAAATAATCCTTGGAAGTCAATAATGACCATCATGCTATCATACACTACAAAGTAATTACATAATAAATACCAAAGGGAAATCATAAGGTTTGGGAAATAAAAATTCTGTGTAACACTAATTTATTGTATTTTAAATAATATCACTTTCATTTACAGCCAATAACTTAGTATTTGTAGCATAATAAAAGATTTTAAAAACACAACAGAACTAGTACAATATTGAGTTTAAGTAAATAAAACTGTAAATAAGGAGATAACTCATTGTAGAGTAGAAATAATAAATATTTGAAACAACTTAAATATGAAACCCCAAATGACCTAAGCAATGAAGTTTGCTGTCTCCACTAGATGGAGTATGATGCAACTATTTGAAAAGTGGTTTGGAGGATATATAAAAATTGCTTGCAATTTGTTAGATGAAAAAAAAAAGTGTGTGTGTTTAGGTTAAAAATTCGCATATGGAAGAACAGCATCAGATGGTGGCTTTGTCAGACAGCCCTGACATCCTTATACCAAAGTCACTACAAACAAGCTGAAAAGGATAGAGATGGCAATATTAAAAACTGAGAAAATAATTAAATGGATCATTTATTAGAAAAACTAAATAAATAAAAACAGTGAGCAAGGAGAGTAGGAGTACAGCAAAGCTCCACACATATCATTATACTGAGAAAATGCCAGTAGTGATCCTACATTCATTTGTGTTCAGGTCCCAAGGACAGGTCTAGCCAGTTTTCCCACAACCAGTCACCTTTCACAGTGTCTTATCACTGTCCTGTCCATCCGGTAAATGACAGAGAACATACCATCGCCACCAGTCACCTGCACCACTCCCACATCCTCTGTCCTGCCCAATGAGGAAATGAACAACACAGTGATTCACTGCAACCTCCTAGACATATGCAAGCACTTGACTCATCAAGCAGCGGAGCCCTTCATTCACAGTGTCCACATGGAAAATGAACAAGGAAGAGAGAACCCAAACCAACCCCTGATCCCAATATGTTCAACACTGACAGCAAAAACAACCAAATGATTCTTCAATCACCCTGAGAGAGTAACAATGATTACTATATGTACTGCCGAAGTGAGCCTGAAAGAAATCATGATTAGAACAGAAATAAATCAATTGAAAAAGAGAGAAAAGTTTGACCTAGTTGACGAACCAGAAACAAGCTTAACAAAGAAAAAGAAAGACCAGATGTAAATATTAAGAATGAGTTGTGAAAGAGGTGACATAATAAGAGGACTAAATAAACCTTTAAAAGAACCATAGCACACCACTATCACAGAGTATACTCCACCAAGTATGAAAACCTAGTGGAAATGAAAAAAAAATAGAAATGAATTATCTACACAAAATAACACAGACTAAAGTTTAAAAAAACCTCATACACTCATAAAAAGAAAGAAATTAAATCATTAAAGAACTTCCAAAAAGAACAAAATAAACCCAGGATGAAGTGGTTTCATCATAAAAGTCTACCTAGTGTTCAGAGAAGAGCTGACCCAATTCTACACATGCTATGCCAGAACATAGAGACAGTAAGCCCTCAATCTCATTTTACGAAGGAAGCTTAAACTGCTATCAGAATCAGGAAAACACACAGCAAAGATAGAAAACTGGAAAACAAATGTAACAAGGTAATCAAAGATTCAAGGAATAAAATGGAGCAAAAAGAGTAAAATACAATCCATAAACTAAAAGGCAATCACTCTGACAAGATCTCAATCAAATAAGGAAATGATCATACGAAAGCCCATGAATGATGGGGGCACCATTAAGAGACACAACTTATGTTTCAGTGGATCCTAGAATTAAAAAGAAAAAAAAACTACAGTGAAGGTGGTATGAAAATTTAGTGAATATTTCCCTGATATCACAAAAGAGTTGGAAATAATTATTCAAGACACTAATAGTATCCGACTGTGATAGTCTGGGTTGTGTATGTTAATCTGCGTTGACTATAGAATAACAAGTCTAGTGATACTCATATATGTGTAAGAATGAGCTTAATATAGAGAAATAATTAGATATCAAGAAAGAATCATAGCCTAGTCGAACTCAAATTCCTGAGTGTGATACTAGTCCATAATTCCTTCTGAAGCCACATGTAATGAAGCAGAATGCATGAAGCTCACAGGACAAGAGTGCCGATTCATGTGGATCCAACTCCAGTGAAAACAGGTATAGCTCTGGCAGCTCTCAGGGTGGCCAGCAAGAAGGAAGGTGGAATTACCAAGAGAGGTTCCCAGGATCTTTCTTATGAGATCACACCCCTAAGGAATCGGCGTCAATCTGTGATTTGGTTGACAGATTTGATTCCATTCATACACTTTCATACATCTCCATGTTGGCATAAAAGCATAGAATTTTCATACTGCCTCAAATAGGAGAGACCTCAGAATAAAAAAAAAACACTGAAATCAAATTATCCAATATAAGAAAAAGGAAATAATACTAAGTGTAACAAGAGAATAAAAACCAAACAAAAAACAAACAGAGTCAACTAGAAAGAAATACACTAAAAAAATGAATTTGAACTTCTCATCAGAACCTATGCAGGTAAGAAGACAATGCAGTGAAGTATATCAAAGTTTGATGCAAAAAAAACCAAAATCCTGCTTCCCAAGAGTCCTATATTTACCAAAATTATTCTTCAAGTACAAGGGAAAATTAAAGGGATTTCCAAAATAGGAAAAATTAAAGGAATTAATAAAATCAATTATCTATTATAAGGAGGGAATAAATTTAAGAACATATCTATAGGTCAAATACTAGGGTAGCAGGAGGATCCTGGGACCTCACTCAGGTGCTCCCTCAATACAAGAAAACTTTGTTTTATGAATCTGGTATTCAACGAGGCTCACTGGCCCAATACGATCACTGAAGTAAAATGAGTACATAAGCAAATGTGGTGAAGAAAGCTGATGGTGCCCAGCTATTAGAGGATATATCGTCAGTTGTCTTAAAAGCTGGAAGATAAAGAATAGACCATTTACCTGAGAGGAGACCACACCCACACAGAAGAAGCACAACAGCCAGCATGAAAACAAGGTGGTGAAAGGTCTAGGCAACAGACATCAAATGGGGGAGGGATTATATCACTGTGTGCGCACTTCCCCAAGTGCCCACTGAGGATATGTGGGAGCATGAGCAAGAGTGGTGGCGAAAGCTTATGGTGCCCAGCTATTAAAAGATATAGCATCTGGGGTCTTAAAGACTTGAGAATAAACAAGCAGTCATCTAGCTCAGGAGCAACAAAAGCCACCATAAAAGATGTTCATTTCCCTGTGTGATCATGAGGTACTGAAACAATCAGGTATCAGGCATCAAAGAACAAAAATCAAAATCCATGGACCAATTGACTCCCGATATGATTGTTGAAGACAAATGGATAGAGAGGCAAACAGAATAAAAGAAACGATGGTGCCCAGCTACCAAATGATTGAAAGTCTGGAGTCTCAAAGACTTGAAGATAAATGATTTGTCATTCAGCACAGAAACAGCAAAGTCCACATGGAGGAAGCACACCAGCCTGTGTGACAAGAGGGGCCGAAGGGAGCAGGTCTAGAGCATCAAATAACAATAATCACATCATTGTGAATGAGGGGGAGAGCAGGGTGGGGACCTAAGGCCCAGAGTGGGTAATTGCAGGGGAGTCACAGGGAGGAGACAGACCAGTCAAGGGGCAGCCAGGCAGTGATGATGCATACAACTTTCCTCCAGTTCCTGAAGTCTCCCCCCTGCCCCCACTACCTCCCAACTATCATGGTCCCAACTCTACCTTACAAATCCAGATGGACTGGAGAAGGTACACTAGTAGAAAGGGGAGCTGGAGCTGTGGGAAAACCAAGATGGATAAGCCCCTTTGGGCAAGTGGTGAGACTGGAGCTGCTGGATGGGTGGAGAGAAAGTGGGGTAGAGAGACAACCAACTGCAAGGAAATACACCTAAGCTCCTATTGGAAGGACAGACATCAAAGGAGTGGGTTGGGGGAGTGGTTGGGAAGTGTAAGATATGACAGAACAATAATCATTTATAAAGTATTGAGGCCTGGTGGGGAAGGGAGAGCAGGAGAAGAGGGGAAAGGATGGAAAAACTGAATCAAGGGCTCAAGGAGTAAGGTGGATGTTTGGAGAATGGTGACAACAATGAGTATGTGAAGTGCTTGTTACAGTTTGTTTATGTATAGTGAAAAATGATGTATGGGCCCCCAATAAAATGATTTTTATTTAAAAAAACGAAACCTACACCAGTGTTATAAAAAAAAAAAAACAGTAACCTGATCATCATGGTCAGAGAATCAACAATAGCACACAAACCAGAGAACCTCAGATAAGACAGCATCACCTTGGAAACAATACACAAAAAAACACAGAAACACAGGAGAACAAAGACACAATACATTCACAAAGAGAAAACTAAACACAAATACAGAAAAGTACTACAAAAATCCACATTGTTATTAATAACAACAATGAATGTCCAAGAACTTAATGTACCAATAGCAAGATAGAGAGTGGAAGACAGATTCAAAAATAAGACCCAACAACATACTGCCTACAAGTGACATAGTTTAAACACACAGACAATGATAGTCTAAAAAGCAAAAAAAGGCAAAGAACAAAAAACAAAAAAAACGCTGCCAAGCCAATGGCAACCATTAGCAGGCAGGAGTGGCAAAACTAATCTCTTATATAATAGATTTTACACCAAGTTACATAATTTAAGAAAAGAATGGACACTACATAATGATCAAAGGATCACTAAATCATGAATATATAGTTATAATTAATATATAAGCACCCAATGAATGACCCTCACAATTTGTCAACTAGATCTTCACATGAATGTTGAGAGAAATCAGTAGCTCAACAATAATAGTGAAGGACGTATATACGTGACTCTAAAAACGAGAGCCCCAGTAGTCAAAACAGTCTGGTGCTGGTATAATGACAGCTATATAAACAAATTGAATAGACTAGAAATCCTTGAAATAAAAGTGTCAACCTACAGGCAACTAATTTTTGACAAAGGATCAAAAAATTTTATATAAGAAGGGGACACTTTCTTCAACAAGTGGTGCTGAAAAAAACTGTATTGTTATCTGCAGAAGAGTGAGTCAGGACCCATACCTCACCACACACACACACACACACACACACACACACACACACACACGCTCTCAATATGAATTAGAGTCCCAAATGTAAACCCCAGAGCTATCAGGATCATTAATGGGAAAATTGGGAAAAATTAGGGACCCTATTTTAGGGCATGCACAAACTACCAACTATAGTAATGGAGGCTCACATGATGGAAAGCAATATACTGCATATACTTGAGGATAAGTCAAACCAAATACAGTTGAGACACCTAATTTTGCCACAAAAGCTGCATAAGAATGTGCTGAGAAACGCAGCGTACAAGGACCTACATATTACCCACTCCCTGAGGGATGGATAGCAGAGAGGTAGAGAAGGGAGGTGTCAGACAGTATAAGACATGACAAAAATATCATAGTTTATAAATTAATAAGAGTTTGTCAGGGAGAGTGGGTGGGGAGGGAGGGGAAAATGAGGAGCTGATGCCAAGGGTTCAAGTAGAAAGCAAATGCTTTGAGGATGATGATGGCAACGAATGTGCCAATGTGCTTGACACAATGGATGGATGGATAGATAAATGGATGGACTGTGAAAAGAGTTGTATGAACCCCCCATAAAAGGATTAAAAAACTTGGTTTATACATGAGTATATACAGGATAACCTGGGATTTATTAAAAATAAGGCACTTGTGAACATCAGCAGATTTCATTAAAAGAATAAGACAGGCACTCGCATACTGTGAACACACGTTTAGAACACAATTGACAAGGGACTACTCACTGAAATGCATAGAATTGTGCAACATTTCAACATGAAGAAAACAAATAACCCAATTAAAATTTGGGTGAATGACATTCATGTAGAGAAGCAAAGACTCTTAAACCACCAACAAGTGTATGAGTATATGAGTATATGAGGGAATGCTCAGGATCATGAGCCATCCTGAGCGTGTGGAGAGACGGGAAATCCCAAATGCTGCTGATGAAATTGTCTCAACGTTGTGAAAAATGATATGGTCATACTTGAAAGAAGTCAAAATAGAAACATCACTCCATCCAGTAAAACCAGAGAAAATACCCTGCTGGGAAAATACCCTGAAGAAAGAAAACCAACAGATATACACAATCCAATGTACCCAGAAATGCTGTTCAAAATAGCAAGACATTGAAAACAGGCCAAAGCTCATCAATTGAAGAATGAAAAAAGAAACTATGGTACAAATACACAATGAAATGCGTTATATTCTTTAAAAAAATGTGATGGACCTATTCAACACCCGATGCCAGGAAGAAACCTGGGCACTTGTACTGAGTGAAGTCAGTCAATGAGAACAGGAAAAATACTGTATGGATCCCTTATCATAAGAATAAAAACCCAAAGAAGGCAGGCTTCTGTTCCCAGGCCATGTAGTCTTCTACTCTGGTCCCCCAAGCAATGATTCAGTGGCCCAAATTATATATAATTTTCCCCAAGTTATACATCATTCTCTCCTTAGAGCATCTTAAAAATCATCCTGAGGGGTGGTCTTACTGAGGTGGGTTCAGTTTCCCATGCTGGGAAAAATGAAGAAACCAACTAAGCTGGCCATAAGGGAGCATACAATTGCAGACAGTGCTGTAAGAGTAATTAGTGAACTGTACTGGGAGATTGGCCCAAAAGAAAAATAGGGGGGTTGTGCCTGGATTGGAGGGGAAATTGCAAGTTAGACGGTTTGGGGTTGATTAGGGTGTCACCCCCTTATGAAATATGCTTAAAATTATTTACAGAGATGCCAATGGGAAATTAACCTGTATTTTATTCCTAACTGGACACTTTTGCCAAGTTCCCAATCAAGCTCTAGTGACCCAAATCCCTGAACCAAGCTCGCTGTCAACCAGTGGATACAGACTGATATCAATCCTACAGGGTAGAGCTGATCCTGTCAGTTCCCTAGACTGTGAGTCTTTATTGGAGGAGAATGACTCAGCTATCTCCCACAAAGTGGCTCATGGGTCACAACTCAATGGGTACCCATCCTGCCTCCAGGGATCTCCTAGTAACCCTGGCAACATGTTATAGACAATTTGGACACTAGATTCTGTTCTTCTGAGGTACAGGACACTCTTCATAGACCACACCAGAAGAGCTCAATTTGGAAGCCCCATTAAGTGACACTTTGCCTTAGCCTCACTTATAACCCAACCAAGAAATGGAAATACATCTTTGGGTTTTAAACTGAAATACCCTAAAGGAAGAAGCAGCTGTTCTCTATACCAAGATGAAGGAGTTAGCGATCATTGGATTTGAGGTGGTTTCAGACCTATTGCTCAGAAGCTAACCAATGAGTGACAACTGACACCAACATGCATTTGCTCTTGTCCCAATTTCTCCACCTATACTCAACATGAGTTAGTCTACCAAACAGGGTCCTGTCCTCATAAAGGAGTGTCCCTGAAAGTAATGTCATTCATCCTGTGTCATTTTTATTTTTTGGAATCTTGCTGATCTATCATTAGCATATCACACAATGTAAGAGTTCAATCATAGCAAGAAAACTTGTGCAAGCACCACCCTCATCAATATTGGAAACTTTTCCTCCTCCTTACACCACTGAAGCTTACTACACATATCCCCACCTTCTTCTTCAATGCCTCCTGACATTCATCAATCTGGGTACTGCCTTCTTCATTCCCCCCATCCAAGTGTCCCTAAACAGATAAACATAAATACAAGGATAAAAAAGCAAATATCAATTGTCTCAATAGCAAATATCATTTAAAACGGATAGAGACCTTACTTGAGAAAGCAGAGGATATTAAAAATTGGGGGGGGGGGGATTCATATTAGATCCAGAGGGAGATCATATTACAAAATTTTGCATCCTAGTGTACCTGTTAAAATCCACTTTTCAATGATTTTTGTCTAATATTGAAGGCTACTAATATTCCTAACTTCTGTATATTAGGAATTCATTGGGAATTCAATCCATGTAGGAATCCAATAAATTGATTTAGAATTACTGTTACAATCCATAGGTTTCTACAAACCAGGTGTTTAAAATTTAGCCATTACAGGAAGAGGTAAAGGGCAGTGCAACTAGGTGCCCTATTTGTAAGATTAGGAATCAGTACTGCAGTGGCCTTTGGAACTGCAGGATACCAAATTATCTAGGCAGCTAATCTCGGATATGCAGGCCTCATCAGGCACTACACAAGATTTGCAAGATCAGGTAGATTCTTTAGCAGAAGTAATATTACAAAATAGAAGAGGTTTAGATTTACTTGCTGCAGAGCAGGGAGGTATTTGTTTGGCTTTACAGGAAAGATGCTGTCTTTATGCCAACAAATCTGGAATCGTAAGAGACAAAATCAAGCGGCTGCAAGAAGACTCGGAGAAGAGAAGAAAGGAGTTGACCACCAATCCACTGTGGACCGGGCTCAATGGACTGTTGCCTTACCTCTTGCCACTGTGGGTTCCCCTCGTTAGCTTATTGCTTTTGCTTTCATTACGGCCAGTATTATTCAACAACCTCATGGCATTTATTAAGTAACAGATTGAGACCATTCAAGCAAGGCCCCTGCAAGTTCATTATTGTCGCTTGGAGATGAGCGATCTCGAACAGAGTGACACACACAACTAGTATGTGATAAGACCCTCTGCCTCTGTGAGCTGAACTTGACACCCAATGACGGGTAAGATCAGGAGCACTCTTTACCAACCTAAGACAGGCCATGGTGACATTAGAAGGCCTTTGACCGATGACCGGTAAGGACTGAGTGTGTGTCCTGACAACCTAAGACAGGCGGAGTTCCCGGGAGGATATTACTTGAAAAAATAAAAAAGGGGGACCTGTCAGGAGCCATCCAGTCTGGACATGCTTGACCTGGCTACAAGCCAGATATGCCTGAACTCTGTTGCAGTTTGTTGCCTGGGGTTTATAGTGTGTCGCCTTTGTAACTGTAAACAGCCCTGGCCTTTGAAGCCTGACTTGCAGCTGTGCTGCCATTCACTTGTTAATTTTGAAGATCACGATATGCTAATTGCCTAAGCTTGCTTGCCCTATAAAACTGGTTTACTTCTCCCAAATCAAAAAAAAAAAAAA
>PVJH01018323.1:0-45521 GCA_004026705.1 Nesogale talazaci | reverse complement strand
CTCTAACATGGATCAGGGACATAGATAAAGCATAGCTGTATGAATGGATTAGAGGTACACATTTAATTGTGGTACAAACTTAACAATTCATAGACCTATTCAATACTTGCTTAATGAATAAATCACTAAATACTATAGCAAAGTAGGGCAAAGAAACCAGATAGTGTCCACATTTCAGACAAATCTCAAGTAAGAGAAATAATATAGAAGCTTGGGATGTATGGCACATTAAATATTCTTGTTCATTATGTAAGAGTGGTTCAAAATTGTGTGGAAAATCCCATTGTCGTTAATGCCATTTTTCTCGAACTTTGTGAAGCCACCTCATGTTTACTTAGGTCTGCTAAGTTTCTGCATTATTTGAATGATCTATTTATTGTGATATGTGGCTAGCCTACATTGGTCAAATATACATATCTCCACTGTGTTTTAAAATTTAGTATGGCATAGATTAAAATTTAATCTATGGCAATATTACTGGAAGATCATTATATTTCAGGGAAATGATCAATAAGATTCTCTACTATAAATTGACAAGGAGGTCTCTAAAGGGAGCTAAGGGCGGGTAAAACAAACAAAACATAAAACATAGATCCAGGGTTTAGGACTTGAACTAAGTTCTGGCTCCAATTTAAGAAAAATTGGTTCTTACATCATGGCCCTACTTGCCATTCATCCCCAAGAAGGGAACAGCAGCAGATATGAGTGCCAAAGCAAAATACAGTGAAGAAATTAGAGGGTGTTTGATTATCAGATAAAAGAGCATCTGAGGTTTAAAGGCTTATTAACAAATAAGCAGCCAGCTAAATGATATGTCAATGAAGGTCAAATGGAAGAAGCACAGCAACATCAGTGACCAAAGGATTGTAAACCATATAATTCAAAGCCAAAGGAGGGAGTAGTATCAGAGCCTAAAATGTGTGACTCTGGTTTGCAGAAACTATGGATGATACTGCAAGCCCAAGTCACTCTTGTGAGATCTACACAGGAAATAGACCTCTGGTGATACCCTCTATCTATAATGGGGGAATGGAAACAAATTCGCTACCAAAAAGAGTATATTGGAGAGATGACCATAGGAGATATAAATCATGAGCCTGACTTGAATGACTAAAGCCTGGTCAGTTAATCTGCAGTCTGATAAACATTGAGGCTGGTCTGGTCTTAAATATCTTTCAATGTGGTTTTGTTGTTGTTTCTTTTCATATTGGGGTTTAGCTCTGATGTATTTTGTCATTGAGTGCAGCCCTCTTAGATCTCTCTGTTATATGTTCTCTCTGCTTTTTGGTATATGAAACTCAGTATTAATGAAACCCATAGAAACGGCAAATAGGATAAGGGTTTCTGGGGGGTAGAATGTTGGAGGGTGGCAGATAAAAGGAACTGACTTCAAGGAATTCAAGAAGAAAGAGAATGTTTTAGAACCGATTGTGGTATCAATTGTAAAATATTGCTTGATGTGATTGAACTGTGGAATGATATGATATTTGTATTAGCTCCCAAGAAAACGGTTTGGGGGACAAAAGGGATAAAGAGGAACTGATGGCCGATAATGAAACCACTATTTTATTATGTGTGCATATGTAAGCACAAAGCAATAGAATATGGGTATATGAGTATGTTGCACCTGTTTTTGAGAATTAAATTAGCTACCCAAACTACTTGTATGTATAGTACAAAAGACAGCAAACAAAAGATTTATTTTATGTCCCCTATATTTACTGACTCTGCATTCCTTGCCTCAATTCATATACAAGCAAAAATATATCATTGCTGCAGCATTAACTGTCCATTGAATAGAATCAATACCTGCTAATAATCTTGGTAAAGTAGAAGCTGTTTTTCTTCTAAATATTTAATAATTACCATAATGATTGACAATAACGAGAAATTCAATAGACTGTCAGAATAAGTCTGATATATTTTGTTTATTGATTCATAATTTACATGTAAATTCAATGTTCTACATATACAGTGGTATGAATTTGGCATCTACATAGCCTACAACTGCCACAGTGGGAGCCAAGATATAGCATAGTTCTATCACCCCCCCCCCCATACTTTTGCTTCTGCATGTTGGCATCTTCCTCAACAAATTCCTCCCAATGGAAACAGCTGATGCTCTCTGTGCAATACTTTTGCTTTGCACAGAGTATAATATAAATGGGATCACAAAGCAAATTTGAATCTGAGTAGTAGACTTAGACTCATGCTTGTGATAACTATACATATCACTGCCTATATTTATAGTTCTACATATTGATTGCTATTTTTTCACTTTTAAATTAAGTTTACTTTTTATTCATAATTTTATTGGAAGCTCTTACAGACATCAGAACATTTCATAATTAAAGCAGATGAAGCATAATTGCTTCACAATTGCTACTACAGTCAGTTTCAAAACATTTTTTTTCTTCTTGAACTCTTTGATAGCAGCCTCCCTTTATCCCATCCTTTCCCCACCCTCACCCCCAGGAACCCTTGTTGTTATTCTCATGTATTATTGATTTTGTTTTATGTATAGTCATTTCTTAACCCATCCAATGTATCCGTCCACCTACAATTTTGTTATTTGCTCTTCTCAACTGAGGTTATAGAGTCATTATTACTATCAGCCACCCCTTCCTTCCGTTATCCCCCTCTGTCTTTCTGTATCCTCAGGGAATCATTACTCCCAATGCTGTTTCTGAAGGGTATCTATCTTGGCATTCCTGCATCAAAAGATCTTAATTAAATACTTGAACATATATAGCTATAACATTATAAACAAGATGAAACATAAGCCTTAATAGTAAGGGGAGGAAATATACTGTACACTGAATTCCTTATTACTACTGCGAAGCCCCTCTGTGAGGGCCTGTCCTATTTTCTTGTAGGTAGGTTTGGGGTCTCCACTTTGTCCACACTCCTTCGTATCAATTTAATTGCATGTCTTTCTACTTCTGATACGTATTGCTATCAACACTTCATGATGACACAGGCTAATGTGCATCTTCCATGGGGGCTTTGGTGCTTTCCTACTCAATGGCTGTTTGTTTGACTTCAGACTTTTTTCCCTTTTTTTTAAAGTCTTTTTATTGGGGGCTCTTACAGCTCCTATTGTATCAAGCATATTTTTACATATGCTGCCCATCATTTCCAAAACATTTTTATTTGAGGCCTCACTATAAGCTTTTTAAAAAAAATCAGTTTATTGGGGGCTCATACAACTCCTATCAGGATGAATATACACGTCAATTGAATGCAGACCATATTTACGCCTTTGTTGCCATCACCATTCTGGAAATATCCTGGAAAAAGTACTCTATTGTATGCCTGCATTACAGTTTTCTTGTCCATTTCCACTTTAAAAACTTTAGGTGATTCCTGATTATGTCAATGATTAATAATACCAGAAAAACAAACAAAAGGCATATCAATGGGCATGGGTGGTGAGCAGAGACCCAAGTCCCTCAGTAGTCAATTGGGCATCTCCCCCACCCCCTCCCCCCATCAGAGTGGCCACAAGGAAGAGAAGAGCCAGTCAGGATGCAGTATAGCACCAATGAAACACACAACCTTCCTCTAGTACTTTAATGCTTCCTTCCCCCCACCTCCTGTCATGACCCAATTCTACCTTACCAATGTAAATAGACCAGAATATGCACACTAGTACAAATAAGAGCTCCAAACTCAGGGAATTCAGATGGACCCCTCATGACCAATAAGGGGAGCAGCACACTAGAAGGGTAAGGACCCAGGGGTGGGGTGGAATAAGGGGAAACAATGGCTGATATATGGCCTCCATCCCAGGGGGGACAGACAGCAGAAGAGGGGTGAAATGAGACAGTAATTGATTAAAAATGTAAACAAGAAGAAGAATATATAAATTGTTGTGGGGGTCTGGGGGAGGGAGGGAGGATGGGGAAAGGAGGGAGAGAAATAAGGACCTGATGCCAGAGTTCAAGTAGAAAGGGAAGGTTTTGAAAAAGATGATGACAGCATATGTTACGATGTGCTTGACAAAATGAATATATGTATGGATTACGATAAGGCGGTAAGAGCCTCTGATAAAATAAAAGTTAAATTTAAATATGATGCCACTATAAACATTGCATAAAAATTTGCAAATGAACATGGTTGCATTTGTTTTGGGTAAATATTTAAAAACATAATTACCATGTCATATAATAGTGTGCTTTGGGTTATATAAATCATCATTTTCCAAAGTGGTTGTACCATTTTGCCTTTCCATTGGTAATGTATGAGAGTTCTAATAGTGCTGTGCCCTCACTAAAGGTTTATCAGATCAAACTTTTAATAGTTCTTGTAATAGGTATGTAGTAGCACAAAGGAGTCTCTGGGTGGTGCAGATAGTTAAGTGACAGGCTATTAATAAAAAGAGTTAAAACCCTCTCAGGGGAATTTAGGGAAATAGGCCTGGTGAATCTCATCTAAAAGCCCAGCCTTAAATTGAGCACAGTTCTCTACGGGGCACGAATCAAACTGCTGCCTTATTGTTGTTGGGTGCTTTCCTTATTGTTCATTTCTTCTTGTTGCTTTGCATAATTTTCATACGGGAGATCCCAGATAAATGCATAGGCAGAGACAGGGACTGAATTAATAATTACAATAGGGGCATGGCACTAGAGATCGAAAGAAGTGGGGAATTCACAACAGTGAGTATGAAAAAGAAGAAAATATTCTAAAAGTGATGGTGGCGATTATTGCACAAGTCTTACTATGATTGAGCTATGAAATTTTCTGGTATATGAGTTATGTTTATATAATTTTGAGCAATACTATTTAAAATGTCTCAATGAGAACTAATAACAATATCACATTGCAGTTTTATTTACATTTCCCTAATGAGGAATGATGTTGAACAACTCCTATAACGTTGCTCTATCTAATATTGCTTATATGTCTGTTGAAGATTTTTTTTTTAAAGCAGATCATTGTTTTTGTTGGTAAATGTCATTAGTTAATTTGTATGTAGGTACGAGTGATATTTTTGTGCTTGGAAATCCTATTGTTCTATCACTATTTTATGAAAATCTTCTTATTAAATAAATTTTCTTTTCACCTGTGTCTAAAATTAGCTAGCCATATATGTGGCATTATTTTTGGACTCTTGAAAGACTTTAAATTGAGGCTAGTAAAATAATGGAAATCACTAATTGTGCAATTCTACTAAGCACACTTTCTAAAATATATGTGGTAAATGGGAAACTCAAATACTTATTTGAGAAGGGAAAATGATTATTGAAAGACTAATGAAGCCTAAAATATGAGATGCCATCAATGTAGACAGATAACCTTTTTTATTATTCTGCTACTTCTAAGTATCTGTGCTACCTCTCATTTTTAGAAAGATAAGATAGGGTATTCAGCCCCATAGATCCATTGGCTTAAATTAAATCGGCCAAATTACCCAGGAAAGCAGCATGCACCTAAAATAATGGAAATGAATAAAGACCTGCTCTACAGGGGAAGTATGAGTTAGAATTGACTTGAAAGCAGTATGCTATTGTTTATTTGGTGTTTTGTTGTTATTGCCTGGTTGTTTTTCAGACTGCTATGCACAGATTTGACTAAGTGCTGTTTTCTCAGGAAATACTCATCTGAAATGAACTTTCTCAAATGCAAACCTCTTTTCTTAGATGATGGGTCTTATACTTGACCTACCCAAAACAAACCCTCAGTTGAATACTATCTTTCACAGCTTGTTCCTTAGGATATCAGTCATATAAGCACCACCTCTCTATTACACAGGCTGTAATTCTCCTTTAATTAGATTGTTGCTAGAACAAAATAAGGATACATGAACATGAATAAGTTAATAAGTTTTTCTCCTTTAAAATGATTATTTTTTACTGTTGTTAATCAGCCTAAAATAGATTCAAAGCAAGGCTTTCAATATTTTGAGGCTAAATCACTATCGTGTATATGTGTGTTCCATTTTTATTCCTCTGAAAGGATCTCACACAGAGAGCATTTTAATTTTCCATGGTATTGCTATGTTGACCTGTGAGACCTTGCAAAGTAAAGTATTTATGATCCTAAGCTTTTTATGATATTGTTTCAATATTTTTTGTAACATTTGTTTTTCTTGCTGATGTTTTTGGCATTAAAAATCACTCAAGCTGTGCTGAAATATAATGGTGTTCACTGAACCATACCATGGAGGGATAATTCAGTTCAGTGAGGTTATGCTACCTCATCATGTACACAAAGGATGGAAAAAATTGTAGAAGATTCTCAGTTCTCTACATGGATAGAGTTGAGTCTTTTTTATCTCTCTCTAATAAATCAATATAGAAAACCCTTCCTTTGAAGATAGAAATATGTAGTTTTAGGTTTTTAGAGCACCAAAAGGAGCAATAAATTGGCCCAAGACATCAGTGAATAGATCCGCTGGATCACCAAGTTCCTCTACCTGTGACCACCCCCCCCCCCCCAGGAAATCAAGCTTCCACTCAAATCTCACCACATTCTTACATACACCTAAAGAAGAATGAACCTTAAACATATCGGCATGCTGGAACATGCAATGATAAAAATAGACAGGAGGTGATTTAATTCCACCTACTTAATTCTCCTTATCTATGGATATCCAGAACACCGAAGTTTGAATGTTATGTTTGTGTCATTGTCTATTTATTTTGCAATTTCTGTTCCAAGAATAGATAAGACAAAAATTTATGTCCTGCTTAGCCTGAGATGTAGTTTACAATGATTTCCAATACAATGTGACCATGTGTGTATGTGTGTATTACCTGATCATTCATTGATTACTCTAGACAACCTCCTACAGAAAGCACTAAGATTAGAGGATATAAGTATTTAAATTGCATGGAATAAGTAAGCTTTTAAGTATAAATAATTGAGGCCTTAAATATTAGTGAACCATTGATAGAAATTATAAGGACCTATTGAAGATGAAAAGCTAACCTTTCAAGGTTTACTCTATATAGATAAGAAAACGTTAACATTCTTACAATCAATATCCACATGCAGAGGTATATTATAAACCATGCATTTTATAATAGAGAATGTGGGTTGAATTGGTGTCACTGCTACTCATTTGCTCAGTAACTTTAAACAAATGTAGTCTCTTTAAAGTTCAATGTTGTGTGGGTGAAATGGGTATGGTAATAGTTACAATTCAGGCACAGCTGTTTTTGTAAAACAATACACTAATGCAGACTTACACAGGATAGTTTATTTCTATCTCAGAAGCCATGCTCCTTAAACAAAATGGATCTGGGGTGGATGGGGCAGCTCTCTGGTGTCAATAATAGGGCTCATTTTAGCATCTTGCTCAGCCACTCACTAAATATAACTCCCAAAACTGGGTCAGACAATGTTTTACACAAGTGTTATTAGGCACATAGATCATCAAATTAGGAAAGTGAAGAAAGGAAGAGAAGGTAAGGCTAGCTTTGAACATGGTCACACTTCTATCCCTTTGCATATAACGATGCTGTGCACTGCGTAACTTAAAATCACTCCACTAAAGTGTTGTATTTCTTCACGTAGGCAATCTGTGCTGCCCTTGTTATTTGCTCTCAGAAATGGAATGGGACAAAAACCGACCACTTGGAAGTCATGGATCCAGGTCACCAGAAGTCTTTAACTCTTTGGCTTGCTCTCTTGGAGTCCTGCCAGCCCTCTAAACAAGCAGCAGTTAGTCCCCTGGATAAAGAAAATCATAAGCCCAATTACCCTCATAGCCAAAATGACTGCTGGCTGCAGGTCCACAGACTCAGTTCAGCTCCTGTCAGAAGAATTAAACAACTGATTGTGACCCAAATTGCTAAACTGCAGAACTGTGAGTGAAAAGAAGTGCTCGCTGTTTTAACCCTTTATACATTTAGCTAGTTGAGGTTGGGCTAGACAGCAAGAAGTAAGCGGGAAACCATGACTGTTCTTTTAAAGCTAGGACTCAGATTCTTCATGCAGACTTCCCTTTGTGAGCCAATGGTAAGATGAGGTTATGGGTACATTAGCTGAAAGAGAATCTGGGTAATATAATCTAGACAGCCATAGCTAGATTCCTCTTATTAGAGGGGAGAAAAAAGAAACTGTAGATGGGTAGACAAACATTGATCTCCACCACCTGTTTCTTGAGCTAGTTGTGAAGATTTAAGGAAAGAAAAATAAAATTAAAATATCTTAAGAAAAGCTTGAATCTAGAATAAGCACAATAATTTTTAATATCTATATTGATAATCAGAATTAAACATTTGTTTAAAGGGTTAAACTGTTCTGCAGGTGTCTCAAATTATCCAGACCAATCTGGACTGTTCCTTATCATTCAAGAGCTCCCTTTCCCTTCTTAAAATGTAGACAAAAACCCAAGTAGATGAAGATCTGTAGGCCGAAGTAAACAAATGACACTGAAATACTGTGTCTGTGGAAGTGAGGTGGGCAAAACTTGGGTGTCTACTAGAAAAGATTAAATAGAGCTTACGGTATAAAGTCAGGGACTACAATTCTCTTACCTGTCACCATATAATAAATATACAAAGTCATTGGACAACTGTCAGATATAAGAGTGACTCCTTTTTTTGGGAGGGTGGTGATGGGTATTGAGAATTTTGTTAAGTGGGGAAAAATGAAGAAAACAATACAGCAGCAACAATCTTAGCTTTGGGCAAAGGAATAACAAACAGGTATCCATTTCCAGTGGTCAGTTTATGTGTCTCTTTCCTATGCTAAAGTAAAAGAAATGAAAGACAAGAGAGGCATAGGCTAGGGCTATGGGAAATGAACAGACCATAAACCCAACAGGAAACATTTTATAAGCAGTATGATAGATGTGCATAGGCATAACCACTCAGCAATATGAGTGAGTTTCAAAAATCTTGTAGCAAAATAGCATTATCTTTTCATTCTATTTTTCATAGATTTTTGAAGTGCCCTCTCCACCTCCCAGAGATGATCATCTCTGTTGACTTATTCGGCTATACTTAATAAGGACTAATGGAAAAGAAAGCAATCATTAAATAAGCTTTAGGCACAGACATATTGGCCTGCAGTGATAACACCAAAGTAATAAAACTAAGTATTGGGTTTCCCTTGAAATCGAAGGTTTTGAATTATCCTCCAGACTACTGGGCAGCATCACACTACCAATTATTGTTGTCTTACAATTACTGTTATTATTAATGTTGTTGATGTTATTGTTAATATACTTTTAAATTATCCTTGTGCTTTTCCGTAGTTGCTTCTAACTCGCCGTGTGCTCTTAGAATTCAAATCTTAAAAAACAACTGAGTGAAAAAGAAGATTAATATCAATAAATAAAGTGACACTTCCACAAAAGATTAAGACAGCAGTGACTTCCACAAAAGATTAAGACAGCAGTGAGCTATAGGGCAGGTGTGGACCATCTTGTGAGTGGCAGTTTTCACAGAATATGTCCAACTGAGAACCAAAGAAGGACTCAAGGTCAGTGGCAACTAAACAAACAGCAAGAAGGCTTGCTTAAGGCAGCATGGAGGGAGTAGGAGCTGAGAGTGGGGGGTCTTAAAGTTGAGTCCAATGCAAAGGACATGTCAGTGTGGAAGAACATAGGTCAGGATATAGTGGCACAGAGGGAAAAAAAAAAGAAAATAGATGACAGAAAATATTTGTATTGCTGAAAGTGATTAAGAAACAATCATCAGTGTCACCTATACTAGCTAATAAATACTTCGTGGTGGAATGATATGTCTTAATATGGCTCTCTCACCAGATAATGCAGCGGGACCATTTAAATAGGGTATGTGTAACACTAACAGCAAATAGGTCTGTTTTCAATACCACCCTCCTGGCGATAAGGGTGAGTGACCTTGGAAGCGGGAGCAGAGGGGGAAAGGCCAGGACCACCAAGAGAGCATGTTCTAGAGCTCTCCGAGAACTGCAGAGGCCAAAATCTGAGGAGCCCGAGACTCCGGCATGGGGACTAAGGAACAGAGCAACACGACAGCATTGTGGAAAGAGAGAAAGGATGGCTTCCTGACTCACAGAGGCAGTCAAGGGACCACATGGCTTAGACATTGGTGACCCCAGCAGGACTTCGATCCTGCTGAGGAGAGCTGAGGTGTTGCTGTGAATATATTGATCAGATCCTTACTGTTTGCTGATCATGGCTTGTCGTACAATAGTAACTTCTCTAATAAACCCCTATAATTGTGAATATTGTCTTTGAGTTCTGTGTGATAATTGAAACAAACTATTGAGCTCAACATGGAAGTAGAGTGCTGGGGACCTGGACAGTGGGTGTCTGAGAAAGTAAAGAATGATGAAGCAGGCTGAGCCCCGGTGGCTTAAATGGTTGAGTGCAGGACTGCGGCCCATGGGTTTGGTGGTTCAAATCCATCGGGGGCTCTCGGGAGCAGCGCTGGGTAGCTCCCACGGCCACCAGAGGGCAGTGATGCCCCCCAAAACAAAACAAAACAAAACAAAAAAGAATGATGGTGCATGAAGGGATGTTTGACTGCTGTCTCGGCAAGAAGGAGGCCAGGGGAAGTCAAATTTGGGCCATAATGCTGTTTATGGGATATAATAAAGTACTGCTTTATGTGCCAGATCTAATGATAAAGTTAAAATCTAATGATAGGATACAGAGTAGATTCCAATCAAAGATTAAAGGGTGATTCTTAAGAGATTTTTATCAGTACTTCCAGAGAGGATTGAATGGAATATATGTTTCTTCTGAGGTACAAAGTTACCATGTAGACACAAATAATCCAAAAAGAGAATGAAAAACTTCTGGGCAAAACATCCTTCCAAATATTTCTATCTAGAATTGCTTTGATTGATTTTCATTAAATGACAGGAGCAGTTTGCAATACTTCACAAATATATATTGGAACATGGAACTGTTTTTCTTTTAAGGCAAAGTAATTTGCTGCATAAATTACCTTAAAAACAAACATTGCTCTGCACAATAATGAAGGTTTCTTGGAGCTTATTAATGGAGCATAAACTACACAATTTTATTCAAAATCATTCAAAATGACCAAGAGAAGAACAAAAACACATCCTTCCTTGTGTGTTCACATCACAGAAAGCACTAGCATGGCCTTGTTACTGTTGGTAACATAAGCAACATTATTATATTAGCTAAAAAAACTGAAGGGTTAATGGAATCCTCATTTGGTTAGGAATGTGATGCACCCAGGAGGATAGCTTTCATCTTTAAATGTAAATAATAGGTTTGAGATTCTCACAAGAATGATCTTTCAAGAGAATAAACCCATTGTTAGTTGAACAATGAAGAATATATATGACATTTCCCAAATTATATTTTTGTGTGTATGACGCAACATCTTACATTATATATATACACACACATACATATCATCAAAATTTTCATGGAAAATGAAAATAAATATGATAGAAGTATTCCACCAACTCTTTAAATCCCCATTTATATATATATATATATATAAAATCAACATTTATTACAAAGTAAAATTGCTCTAGGGAATATCCCTTTATAGGAAAATAAAAATGATTTACTTAAACATGGTTGTACATTCCTTTGCATGCAGTTTTTTTTAGCATATGTATGTGCACTTGTGTATATGTATAGATATATATTTCAACAAAATCATCATATATCATCATGGTTTTCATCAGGTATATTGAGTGTGAAGTAGAGAAAACAATTAATTTGTAAGAGAATCAGAGGAGTAGAAGTTCAATTATTTAAAAAATAATCTCTTGGGCAGTTAGCTTATCCCCCTGTGCAAAGTTGTTTTTGTTTTCTCATCCATTTTATGAGGATAATGGTTTGGGATCTGCATAGAATATAGCCCAAATCATAATATTAGTGTTTCTATTGCTATTATGAATAATATTGCTGTTGGTGCTGAACCTGCTATTGTTAAAACACAAAGAGTTAAAATGATCTGGAAAAAATAATGCCCTACTTTTCTTTTCTATTTGTGCAATCACCTTACTTTTATTTTGGGTTTTTGTTTTTTTTTTGACATCACTGCCTCTGGTGCTGGTGGGAGCTACCCAGTGCTGCTCCTGAGAGCCGCCATGGGATTTGAACTGCCAAGCCCAGGGGCTGCAGTCCCACACTCAACCACTTACACCACCGGGTCTTAACCCCTTACTTTTATTTTTCAATTAAGGAATATTTCGGATTGCGCTTCTATTTTAGAGCAAGGGAACTTATGGAAATATAGGTGCTCTGTGAGTTCTTGCAGCTTCTTGTGAGTCTATGCACAACCAGGGAAACACCGTGGGCCACTGAGCCAGGCCCACCATGGGCATGCTTGAGCCTGTGGTCGCACCTGCTGTGTCACTCTGTCTCATCGAGGATCTTACACTTTTTCAATGCCAAGCCGGGCATCCTTTCCCAGGTACTGGTCTCCCCTTCCGACATATCCAAAGTACAGGGACCTAAATGTCCCCATTGTTTCTTCAAAGGAGCTTTCTGACTGCACCTCTTTCAAGAGGGTTTTCTTGTCCTCTTAGCCATCCACACAACCTTTAATTTTCATTGCCAGCCCTTGGAAATATGATGGCTTAGGTCAAGTGTACCTTAGTCCTTAAAGTGACATTTTGGCTCTTCAGTGTTTTAAAGAAGTCTTGTGCACCCATGCCAAGTGTTACTTGATTGCTGCTTTCATGAGCATATACTGTGGATCATATCAAGATGAAATACTCCACAATTAAATGTTTTCTCCATCTACTGTGATGGGAGGATAAGGTGAGGAATATTACTAATACTACTTACTATTATTACTAATATCTAAGCAATATTACTTCACTACTGTGCTGTGCTTGAAAGGTGCTCAGATATTCTGAACATTAAGCAGTGTGCCGTAGAGGACTCAATGTTTCCCGGCTCCTTCGTGTAACCATGTCATTTGTCATCATAGTCGATGCATCTCCCCAATGCACCGTCTTTGCGCAACATATGCACGGACAAGTGATAGTTCTAAATTTGGTGCTTTACAGATCGTATGTGCTTCTACTTGCTGCCTTTCCCATTCGTCTTTACTATGAGAATACCGCCCACCCCCAATGAACCTAATGATGGTGACAGATGAGAAAAAGTTAATTGCCTCAACTACAAAACAGCTGAGTCTAGGGAAGATCACTGGAGTCACCCAGCTGTCATCTGAACTAAAGGTAACATACGTTAGTTTTTATTTTAGCATTAAAATCATACCATCTCGCTCCACAAATGTTAACTGCAAATGCAAGCCCCTGGGACTGTGCCCATGTTTGGTATTTAGTATCATAGTAAGACTAAGGAGAGGCAATCCCAGGAATTGAGGTTCTTAGGTGAAATATGCTTTTAAATGTTAAAAATGAATTTATTCCAATATTATCCTCCTCTGAATCAGAACCAGACCACCAGCCACTGTTTTCATTGTGTGTTTTCCATGGTAGTGCAGAGAAGAACTTGGCTGCTTGGCAAGGGGTGTGTGGATTGAATCCCCCACCATTGCCCCATGTTGGACAGAGGGGCAGCTGCCTCCATAAAGACCTGAGCCTGGGAAACCCTATGAGGCATTTCTGTTCTGGCCTATAAGTCGTAATAGCTTTGTTGATATGATTTCTAATCTAATACTTTCTTACATAATTAGGGAAGACACTCACATCGATCATATGTTTTTTTACAAACAAATGAAGCTCCAGAGCACAAATCCACCTCACTTATCCACATCTGACCCAGCGTGTTAGGGCCCAGGAGTTCATCTCTGCAACAGCCTGCCCATTTTGTTCTGTCCAGAGGCCATGTCCACATAAGAAAGCACTGCCTTCATCTGCACTAGCCTCAGATGAACCCTGTCACTTATCACCTTTTGAACAGGGGATTCAACTTCTCCCTTTCACAAGAAATGTGTTTGAGGTCCCATACTTAGAGTATATATTTTAGCGATATGCTCACACCACCTCCCTGTACAAACAAATGAATAAGGGATGTGTCTGCTTTAAAGTAGAGTTCGTTTTCACTTGATGCTAAGACACAACTGCCATAGAACCCAGGCTAGACTGGTTGTGAACAAGTAAAATCAATCTCTGATGAGAGCAGATTGGCACATTTGAATAAGGCATATGTCTGTTTATTTTGAAAAGAATAGTTTCTCTATCACAGAGCTACTCAAGGAGAACCCATATTGAAAATTGTGATTTTTGTTTTAGCTGGGATTTATCAAGAGACTGAACAGCTGCCCACTTTATTAGATCTCATCTAAATACCTGTTCCTTGCATTTTTGTTTTTATTCTGGGAGATATTTATGCTATCAATTCAACTTTATTCTACCCATCAGGAAGAGTATTCCCTGTAGCTCTGCTGACTCAAAATAGTGACTTGTAAGGGAGCTCTGATGACAGAACAAGGGGCAATTATAGACACAGCATGAAACTTGGAATAACTGTGCGTGATGTACTTTGAGCAGTTGATTGACCTCATGTTCAAGTTCGTTTGTGCTTCACTCTTGTTGATATGGCCTATGCCTCGGGGTATATGCCTTGTTAATTTCAATATAAGGAGACAGAAAAGATTAGATCAGATTGCTCAAGCAACAACAGAAAACCAATGGTGCACCAAGGCTGGGCAGATAAGCAATGGCACACAGAAGTCTTTCAGGAAAGAATGAGAAGTTAATCAATATGGAGTGTCAATGCTTTTCTACTCTGGGGATAACTAAAGCAATGTACATCCCATATATTTACATTGTTTTAATTGCTTTTTGGAGCACTTAGAATTCATTAGAAAATGAGAGAGGGATAAGAAAACAAAGAGAGGTAAGGGGGGCTCAATATAAAATAAGGTAAATATGAGATGTCCATAAACTGCTCTGCTTTAGAAAGTAACCACTTGGCAGTCTTTCTTCTGTCATGCCACTTCAAAATGTACTCCTGCTGTGCTGTAATTCACTGTGTGTGACTGGGGGGGGGGGGGGGAGTGTTTTCTGATAGGTTATGTTTAATCCCAATTCTATCCTTATTTTTTTAAAGGTGGCAAATAAAAGGAGTGGAGTACAGCACAGAAACTCATGCTTGTTTGTTTTGTACCCCTGTTGGTATTTACTAAAAATGAAAAGAACAAATTCTCTTTTTTCATTGTGTGCAAAATTATAGAGGGAGTTCAAGCACATAACGATATTGCAGACTGACTTCAAACATAACATGGAATAACTGGCACTTATGCAATTTCTCAGAAATATAGCTTTGATTCTAAATTGGCTGGAAAAGGCATTCCAAAATAGCAGTTTCATCAGTCTCAGTTGTTTGCTAATACTACCATCTAGTTGACTCCACCTAGCACTTCCAAAGTGGTTGTTAGAAAAAACTACAAGAGTATCGATCAAAATTTGAAATCAATGTTTTCTAAATGATACTGGAACCATGTTTGTGTGCTTCCATTGCTAGCCATATCATCTTTGAGAAAGTGAATAATACCTAACATTGAATGAGGACTCCCTTACTTAGAAAATTCAAATAATTCACAAACCACACAGGAATTATAAATAGTGCCCAGTGTTTTCAAAAAGAGGATATGGGGGTTTATTCCACATTTATATATTTAGCTTGAAAATTTTAGAGTGAAATGTGTCAAATTTAAAGTACACGAATGAAAGAGCTAGTATAGGGAGATCTATACCTATTGCCCTCTCAGATATTAGGAAAAGGTAACAAGAAATATGTTATCAATGTACACTGGTACAGATAGGAACCGGAAACATAGGGAATCCAAGACAGATGATCCATTCAGGATCAGTGGTGAGAGCAGTGATACCTGGAGGGTGGAGGGAAGGTGAAGTAGAAAGAGGGAACCAATTGTAAGGATCTACATATAACCTCCTCCTTCGTGTATGGGCAATGTAGAATTGGGTAAAGGGAGACAACAGACAGTGTAAGATATGGCAAAACAATAATAATTTATAAATTATCGAGGGCTCGTTGTGGAGGCGGGAGTGAAGAAGGAGGGGGGAAAATGATGAGCGGATGCCAAGGGCTTAAATAGAAATCAAATGTTTTGAGAATGATGAGGGCATCGGATGTACAAATGTGCTTGACTCACAATAGACTTATGCATGGATTGTGATAAGAGTTGTATGATCCCTCAATAATATATATGAGTTTTTAAAAAAGCAGAAAACATTTAGCAGTTTTTAAAATCTGATTTTCTAAAAAATTTTAGAGGTGTGAAGGAATATGGCCACCAGGTAGCAAGCACGGGAAGAATTCATCAAAAAGTCCCAGGGAGGTCCCACGGGGAAGAGGTTCTTGCTTCTTGAAATCAGAGGGTTGACTCAAAAGATAAATGCATCAGGTTTTATTCTCTTTGTTGTCTCCCAAAACAAAACAAAAAACTACCAAACATATTAGCACCACAGGCTGAGCTCTTCTGACTCCTACGCATCATGGAATATCAGTCCACACAGTTTCAGAGCACTTTTCTCCTCGCCCCCCGCAGAAGCACATTCTCCCCACCCCCACGCCCCGCCCTCCATTCTAACACACAGCCAAGACCCTCGCCTCACTGGCCTCCAGCACCCCCGGGTGAAGAACATACTGTGTGGGCAGCCTGTGATAGCCTTCCTACACCCCAACCAATGATTTTTTATAACGTTATCAATTTCTCTTCGTTTTTCTTTACCTGCTCGCCCTCAACGTTCCTCCTGCCACACACCCGTCAGTCGCACCTGGCAGACATATCTAGGTGCTGTCCCAGGGCAGCAAGTGACAATCCCCATCCCGGACACGGGTTTCCTTTCGCCGCTTTGCTTCGCACTCTAGCTCTATTGTGCTCTAAGTTAGCCTAGATGGCCTTTGTGGGTACAGGGCCTCTCTCCGTACAACCCCACCAGCTAGCAGCTAAGCTAGCATCCCAGGCAGAGGCCGACAAACCGCACCCACCCTAGCAGATGCCTGTCTTTCAAGTTCGACAGCTGACCTCAAGATCTGGCAGTAGGAAGCCCCCACCTGTCCCTCAGGAGAAAGAGGAGTCTGTCTAGCCTCATAAAGAGTTAGAGTCTTAGATACCTCCCACGGCAGTTGCACCAGGTCCAAAATGGTTAGTACGGGTCACAATCAAGTCCATGGCTGTGAGTAAGCCCACCTCCATCACGTATCAGGGTCGAGGGGCTTCAGAGCACACCCCCTTCACCCCACCAAGCCCCTCACCTGGCTGCCCTCTGCAGGCAGAGTAGACGCCATGCGCAGCACAGCGCAGGCTTCCTCAGAGTTCATAAAGAATCCAGTGCATGAAGAAAGTCAAAGGTAATTTAACAGACAGGAAGGAAAAGGTCAAAGTGGATGTAAGGCAGACTCTCAACCTTGCTCTAAATCATAGAGTAGCTAACAAGAATGGAGACAAAAGGCTGAAGGGAAAAGCTGACCAGGAAAATTCCAAGGACAGATCTTGAATGCAAAGTCAAATATTATAATTAAATGTGCAAAGACCCAGAGATAGAAAACCAGAAAGAAAGAACAGCCTCAGATGAAAGAGCTAAGGAAAAAAGTCAAGCCTTGGGTTTCAACATTGAAAGACTTCACAGACATAATATGAAGCATCACATGAAGGTACAGAGTATACATAGTCACTGTACTCCCAGCAGGCAACTACTTCTGTTTCTTTTAATGGTACAAAGGAAGATGTAAAATCCCTCTAAACACTAGCTAAGGGCTCCAGGAGTTGATGAACTAACAGCTGAAGTGTTTCAACCAGTTGATGAAGCCCTGGAAGCACTCATTTGTCTGTGCCAAGAAATTTGGAAGACAACTCCTTGATTGGCTGACTAGAAGAGACCCGCAATTGTGCCCATTCCAAAGGCAGGTGACCCAACGGATGCGCAAACTTCTAGAGCAGCCTCATCAACATTGCATGTAAGTACAATTTGGCTGAAGACCTTACCATTCTTGCAGCAGCACATTGAGGTCCTTAAAGAAATAGACCAGATTGAAAGAGGAGGTGAAAATGGAATAGGATTGTTGATGTCAGATGGATCTTGGCTCTGAGGAAAGCATATGAGAAAGATAGTTGCTTTCATTTTATGCCTATACCAAGGCATTTAACTGTGTGGACCATAACAAACTATGCATAACTTTGAAAATAATTGGAATTCAGAACACTTACTTGATCAAGACCCTGTACCTGGATCATGAGGCAGTTGTGCATATACAGCATGGGAACACTGGGTGGTTTAATATCAAGCAAGTTGAGTCTCACTGTTGTATTCTCTCACCATCGTCATCTGTATGCTCAGAAAATCACCAGAGAAGCTAGATTATATGAAGAAGAACTTGGCATCAGGATTGGGAGAAGGTTTCTTATCAACTTTTGAAATGCAGGGGACATAACTTTGCTTGGTGAAAGTAAAGAGGACTAGAGTCACTTGCTGATAAAGATCAATGATTACCACCTCCAGTATGGATAAAACACAATGTAACAAAAGTAAAAATCCTCACAATCTGACAAGTAGGTTAGCATCATGTAAAACAAATATCGATGTTGTCAAGGATTTCATCCTGCTTAGATCCATAATCAGTGATCACAGAAACAGCAGTCCAGAGATCAAAAGGCACTAATGCTGCAAAGAACCCTTTAGAGCACTGAAAAACAAAGATATTGCTTTGAGAATTGAGGTGGGCTTGACCATGCTATTTTCAATTGGCTCATAGTCATGTAAAAGTTGGACATTCAATAAAGAAGGACTAAGAATGAATGCATATTATCATGCTGAGAATGAAAATGGAAAGTATCATGATTTATCAAAAGAACAAACATATCTGTCTTAGAGAAAGTGCCACCAGAGCGCTCCTTAGAAGAAAGAATGGTGGGGCTTTATGGCATCTACTTTGGACACGTCATCAAGAGAGACGTGCCCAGAAAAAGGATAGGCCTGACGTGATGGTTTAGGACAAGAAATTCACATATGTATAGTTCATCTCTTTTTTTTTGCCTGGTTTCAATATTTTACCTTGGTCTTTTAGTTTTCAATAGCTCTATTATGATGCTTCTGGGCATGGATTTATGATTTACCTGTTCTTCTTATTTAGCTTCTTGTATTTGTAATCTTGTGCTACTTTCCCAATTTTGATAGCTTTTCTGATAGCATTATTTCTTCATCTTTTTTTCCCTGTACTTTAGCCTCTTTTGCTTCTGATTTTCTTTTAGCATAAATCTAGAACAAAAATGAATTTTAAAATGTGCTTATATACTACATATCAAGAGGAACTTTAATAACGTTTTCTAAGTAGTCTCAACCACTACAAAATAAAAACATATCTTAAATTTTAATCATTACCTTTCCCTGCTGACAATTCATTGAGCTAGCAAGGCAAAATGAACGTGATTCTCTCTCCTTTCAGTTTGGAATGCAGCGAGAAGAGTTGGCACAATTTAGAAAAACAAAGGCAACTGACAAGGTCATCTTTTACCATAAGGCAAAGGAGAGCAAGTAGAGTAATAGAATCTTTAGAGTGAGGAGGAAGAAAGAGAAAATCACATGAGTGAACTTCTTAAGAGGATGAGAAATGAAGCTGGTGATGGACACTGGCTGGGAAGCTTATAATAGCTTTAGTGAGAAGAGTCAGAAAATGTGCCTGTACCTTGGCTCTTTTCCTTGCTGGAGGGAGTATTTAAATTAATTTCTGGGGCCATTTATGTGTTACTTCCTTCATGGATGATAACTTTTCATATTGTTTCATTCATTTTTGCTCCACTTACCATTTCCTTCATTTCTAATATTCAACCTAAGGTTCAAAGAGGATCCAGAATATGCACAGCAATTTTCTTAAGGGTATATGCTCCCTATTGGTATAACTCCTGAAATAGAACTTTGCTTGCACTCACTGATATCGTTATTCCAAAATTGCCTCTTTTCTCCTGTATTGCATACTTTTTACAACAGCTTGTCTTCTCTAAAGTGCTCTCTATATATCATCAACATGACTGATTAATTCATACAAAATCTAAGCAACTAGATTATGTATGAACAACTAATCTATGCATACTCAACTGAATAAGTAGTACACATTGTCATATTCCCATGACATGATGAAGAATAAAGATAATTATTTGCATGATTCTTTCTTTGCAGCAGATGTGTCTTTGCCCAATTACAGAATTTTCTCATTTTTTCATCAAAAATGCCCATAGTTTGGGGAACATCAAATATGCTGGTATTCTGGAAGTTTAGCATCATTACTAATGAAAATCCTAGCTCCTCAATACAGTAAGGAACTGTGAGTGCTGTCATTCCTTTATGTGCCCTCTTTCTTCTAAATGAATATAATAGATCCTAGTTGCAGGTAACAGAAAACCCAATTCAAATGACCATATTTCAGAAAGGAATTCATTGATATTTTTTGATAGAAATGTTATAGCCACAGAGTTAACTTTGGATAAAAATTGATTTTTATAAGTCTATTGGTTCAACCTGACTCTGTACTCTTTGGTTACTATGTTCCTAAGGCAACATTTATTTTCTGTTTCTATGGTGACCGCATCCCTTCCAGCCCTTAGATTCTCTCAAATATATGTTCAATTGAAAACAATGAGAGTTCCATTCTCTTGATTTCCAGATATCACTTAATCACTGCTACTAAATAGATCTTGGACCCACCCCTGATTTAGCCACTGTTGTACAGGAATTGCAAGTTAAAGGATGGTTAAAAACTAACCAAACATCCATATTGAGCAAGAAAATGGAATCAATACTGCAGAATGCCTTAGAAAAAAATATAGAGGTCCTGAGTAGCTAAAGAAGAATTGGGAAACAGTTTAATAGAAGATGCATGAATGGATTCTGGACAGCTAAATCAAAATATGTTTATCCTGGAAAAACAAATCATTGATATCAGCACAAATAAAACTTATTAGTTTGAGTTTCTATTTTTTTAGCTCCATGTCATATTTACATGACAATAGTATGAGAATTTTTTACCTTGGCTCTTTTCTCCTTTCTGCCATAATTTACTCTCAGGATACTGCAATTAAATAATTTACTCTGGAGTATATTTTAAATTCTAAAATTGAAAATTAAAATTGATTCCACACCAATGTATCACAATTAAAATTTAAAAATAATTTAATGCCAGTCATGAAAAGAAAAGATAAAGTTCATCAAGTGGAATTTCCTTTTTTTTACATAATATTTCTTGATTCATACTTCATACATTTGAAGGTCCAATTATTAATTGGTATTTCCAACTATTTCATCTCAGTTTGAGTGAATGAAGATCTCAAGGCTTTATTATCACAGACTACTCCATCCTTATCATTATGGTAGACTCTAGCATAATGAAGAGAAGGTAGCTTGTCTTCAGTCATATTCCAAGTGCCTTCTCAATAGGTTCATCTGCCATAATTTACAGCAATGGTATTCTTTCCTTGGGGATTTCAGTATCTGACAATGTTTTGGTTCTGTCCATAAAGTTTTCTGTGACCAGTCCTCAGAAATGGGAAAACAATTTTTCTCTGTTGTCTATTCTTAGTCTAGAAGCTCCATTGAAACCTTCTTACTATAAGTGAATCTATTGGCATGCAATAAGCATGACATAGCTTCCAGCATCACAACAGCATACAAGTAACTACAGTAGTGCAACCTGATAGACAAGTGATGGTGAGTAAATTGAAGAAATCTACCAATATCTTCTGTCTTGAATTTTATCAAATATACAATCAAAATGCATTGAATATTAGTGATGATTTAAATGCAAAAGTTATAAACAAAGAATGCATTGCAGTTGGAAAATATAGAGACGGTGATAGAAAAGAAGCAAAAGATGGAATGGTAGATGTTTGCAAGACTCATGAATTCTTCATCAAAAAAAGACCCTTCAAAGAAACAAAAAGGGACTAGACATACTGACTCCTCCAGATGCAATATACAAAAATCACATTGATGAAGTACTGGAAACCCTCACTTGTCCATGACAAGAAATTGGAGGGAGAGCTACTTGGCCTAGTGACTGGCAGAAATTCATATTTGTACACATTTCAAAGGAAGGTGACCCAAACAACACTCAAATTATGGAACAATACCAATGCTGTCTCTTACAAGTAAAATTTTGTGGCAGATCATCCAACAATGGTTGCAGCAGGACATTGACCATACTGTCAGCCATGAGCCAGCTGACTTTATTAATGATAACCCTTTTTCCACATCTTCTTCTGAATCAGAAATGAACCTCTGGGAAGCTCCCTGACAATGTATCCCTATAGATGTTTTTCAGTAAAATTTTACTTCCATATGAAATGAATGATATTGTTCTATAATTTAAGCATTCTGTTAGCTCACTATTCTTTGAGCAGCTAAAACAAATGGAAGAAATGATAAACTCAACGAGCTGAACAAAAAATTCTCATCATCATCTTGAGAAGACAAGTAAAATATTCAATGAATTGTGCAAAAATATACAGTAAGGAAATCAAAAAATAGAAAGCACACTCAGCATATCTTAAACTGAAAGAACTCTGGAAAAAGTCAGTTCTCTAGTTGAAATATAGAAAGATTTCTATGCACAAAAATATTTGATGAAGCAAACAGCATAAAAATATGGAAAAACTATACTGAGATCTTGTACTAAAAAGAATTAATCAATATTCAAAAACTTTAAGAGGTAGCATGATCAAGAACCTATGGTATTGAAAAAAGAGGTTCAAGCTGCAAAGAAGGCAAAGCTAACAACAAAGCTCCAGGAATTAGCAGAGTATCAAATGTTTCAACAAGCTGATGGAACAATGGATGCAATTACTAGCCTGTGCCAAGGTCATCCTCGGTCCCCTGTTTGGAACACATCCATAAACCGGTACCCATTTGAAAAAAAGATAATTCAGTAGAAGGAAAAATTGTGTAACAATTTGTTTAATGTTTTGCACAAGTAAAAAACTGCTACTCATTATTTAATGGTTGAAGCTGTACAATCACAAGTAATAGAACCCAATTTTTCTACAAGAGAATGTGAAGCAAAGGATGACATTACCAACGTCAAATGGATTTTTACTAAAAGTAAAGAATAACTGAAAAATATTTTCTTGTGTTTTGTTGACGATGCAAAAACTTTTGACTGCATGGACCATAACAAACTATGTATAGCATCAAGAAGAATGGAGATTCCAGAACATTTCATTTTGCTAAAGTAGAATCTGTACATGAACCACAAGGCAGTGGGACAAACAGAATAGGAGAATACTGCATGATATAAAATCAGGAAACTATGAATCAAGGTGGTATCAGTTCACCATACTCATTCTATCTATATGCTGAGAAAATCATCATAGAAACTAGATTATTTGTTAAAGAATGTGTCCACAGAATTGGAGGAAGTTTTATTAACAATCTAGAATATACAAATGGTATAGCCTTGCTGTCTGTGAGAGTGACTTGAAACATTTATTGATGAAGATCAAGAATGACAATCTTCATCATGGATTACAACTCAATGCAAAGAATACAAAAATCCTTAGAAGTGGACCAACAGAGAACATCATAATAAATTGAGAAAAATGGAAGTCATCAAGGCTTTCATCTTCCTTGCATATAAATGCTCATTTGGTGTTCATAAAAACCATAGCCAAGAAATCAAACAGCACATTTAACTCTAAAGATCTGCTCCTGAATGCTTCCTTAGTGTATTAGAGAGCAAGAACGTCAATATAAGGATCAGTGTGTGCCTGGCCCATGCCTTATATGCAGGGGAAATTTGGGTATTGAATAAAAAAGACTGAAGAACAGTCAATGTCTTTGAATTATGGTGTTGGCAAAAAATATTGAAAGTTTCATGGACTGCCAAAAGAACAAACAAATCTACCTAGAAAGATGTACAACCAGAAAACTCCTTAGAAGAAAGAATGAGCACTGAGGAAACATTCAACTTTCCTCTAGTTCTTTAATGTTGCCTTCGCCTACTATCCTGACCCTGATTCTACCTTACAAATCTGGCTAGAACAGAGAATGCATGTGGGTACAGATAAGAGCTGGAGAAAGAAGAATTCAGGACAGATAGCCACTTCAGGAGCAATATTGAGAGGAATCATGCAGGGAGAAGGGAATGTTTGGGGGGTTTAGTGGGAGTAGACAAGAGGAAAGTGGATAAAGGGCCACATTGGTCAGTATAAGACATGAAAAAATGATAAATTATCAAGGGTGCTTGAGGGAAGGAGAGTCCGGAAGGGAGGGGAGAAAATGGCATCAAAGGCTGAAGTAAAGAGAAAATGTTTTGAAAATGATAATGGCAACAAATGTACAAATGTGCTTGATACAGTAGATGGATATATAGATTGTGGGTAGCATAAGCACCAATAAAATGATTTTTAAAAAGAAGAAGGGGAAGGAGGAGGAGGAGAAGAAAGAATGGAAGACTGTTTCATATACTTTGGATTTGTTATCAGAAGATCAGTCACTGGACAAAGATACCACACTGAGTATAGTGGATGAGCAGCAAAAAAGTGGAAGTGCAGTGAAAGAAATTGATTGGCCTAGTGGCTACAAAATGAGCTCAAATAGGACTATTGTTTTATCACAAATTGATATCTCTGGTACCCTGTTTTCCATCTTCTATGTATGTTTTCCTTTGATATTAGTATCTTTGGAATGATTTCTGGGTTTTGTTGTTGATGTTGTCTACATCTAGATAGGGTTCCCGCTGGTCTAGATGTTTTCTGGGTCCTAAGAGCCTGATCTGAAGGTAATTCATTTGTTTTCAGGCCCAAAGGACAGTTTGGGATCGTGGGAACTGGTTATGGAAAGAGTTCTTGCTGCCCAGGGGTGGCCAGGGAACCAGTTCTGAGAGTGTTATGCTGGTCTAATGAAGTAAAGAGCTCTGCTCCCAACTCTAGCAGATCAGGGGCTACTCAAGACTGGGTGTAATCAATCACTGGGTACATAAACATGGGGGATGGTTGTGTTTCTAGCTATCAAGAGAATATTGAAAAACATTAGATGATTATACCTTTCTTGTAACCATTCACTTGTGTTCATTCTTGTTGTGTACATTTATATTGTTAGACCACTATCTAGAACAAAGGCTGTGTCAGCCTAGTAAACTATTCACTGGCCTAGCACTTTTCTCACCATTTTGTTCTGCTTCTTACCTCTGAGGCATTCAATCTATTTCTCTGTTCTTTTTTCCTTTAGCTTGGAACACTAAAATGATAGTCTATATCTGTTTGATTTTCCACCGTGATTTTGCTGTGGAGAATTTGTGTATCATGTCTGACTAGTTAGCCATCTTCCACAGAATTTCTTTTGAAATCAGTGACAGAGGAAGAGGTCAGAGAATCAGCAAGACTCTTTCCATCCCCAACAAAGTAATTTTCAAAAAAAGTAAGAAACAGATGAGGCTGTCTGCTCTTGTAAAGATTTATAATTTGTGGCTCAGGTAGAAAGAAAATGTTTTGAAAATGATCATGGCAACAAAAGTACAAATGTTCCTGACACAATGGAAATATGCAGGAATTGTGGTAAGAGAGCTATGAAACCCGAATGAAATGATTTTTTTAAAAAAGGAACTCCTTTTTTAAACCTTCCTGCCTCCAACTGGCTCCATCATTATTGCTATAAAGTTAATGAATATTAAATAAATATCCACTTTCAAAGTCCTTTACATAGATGTATACATGCTGATAGCATTTACATGTAAACATCCATGCACATAAGTACATGCACGCAGGATCTGCAGTTGCGTGTTATAGCACTGTTATCATTAGATGCCATTCATTCAGTTTCAGCTCATAGCAGCACTGGGGACATCAGAAGCACTGCCTGCTTCCCTACTACTCACCACCGTCATGTTTGAGCTAGTGCTGCAGCCACCATGTCAATGAGTTTGCTTGAGAATTTTACTCTCTTTCACAGATCATCCTCTTCACCAAACACTGTGTCCTTCTCCAAAGGATCAATTCTTCTCAATAATATTTGCAGAGTGCAAGGAGCAAAAAATCTTGCCATCCTTGCTTACAAGAGGTTGTCTTGCTGCACTTCTTCCATGACAGATTTGTTTGTTCTTCTGACAATTCACAGTATGTTAAATATTTTTCACCAGCACCATAATTCATATACATCAATTATTCCATATTATTGTACAGTTTTCTCTTGTAATAGAGGCACCTTACTCTTCATAGTGAAATCTTTGCTTCTAAACACTTTGGAGAGCTCTTTTGCAACAGATTTGGCTATGAAATGTGTTGTTTGATATCTTTACTGCTGCATTTCTGAGTATTGATTATGGATGAAATCCCTGACGTCAATCTTTTCTTCTTAGCATGATGCTGTGTATTCACCCGATTATGAGGTTTTTTGTTTACTTATGTTGAAGTGCAATTCATAATGAAGTCTGCATTCTTTGGTCGCCATCAGTAAGGACTTTGAGCTCTCTTCACTTTCATTGAAGTTGTTTCATCTATACATCAGAGGTTTGGAAAGAATCTTTTTATTTTTATTCTGATGCTGTGTCCTTCATATAGATACATAGCAATTAATCACACTTAAAAATGTACAATTGCCACGAATTAGTATTTGTACCCTATTGATATTTCAATGCAAAATAACAAGCAAATATGCCTTCACTCTATATAGTGTTGTGTAAATGAGAAAAATTATGGGTTATGGGGTTAATAAAAATCATAAAAATATCAGAAATTCCATATCATGCATAAGAAATAATTCATATATAATAAATAGCACAGGCAATGGCTAAGGACACTCATATTCCAAAAATCAATTAGAATTCTGCTAGAGGGAGTGAATAACAATAATTTAAATAAAATGGCTCCTTATATTTAATATCATTGGCAGAGTTATATGTTACCAAGTAATAGCTCACAATGTAATGAAACTGAAGAAATCATATCTGACAAAGGAAGTCCTGAGTAGGGGTCATTAATGTTAAATAAATATTCAACATTCACATTCCACATATATTGAAATTCTGGCAGGCTGGATCCCCAAGGCCCACAGGGCTGACTCTCACAGAAGTATGGTTTTGAATTATACAAAATATATGGAATCCCATAACAGTACTTCAGTTCTTAGACCCTGGGGCCAAGTAAAGAAACAAGGAAGATACACACAGATGTCTTCAATGTTTCCTCTTCTATCCCACTCCAAGAAGAAAAATAAGCTGAAATGCATCTTCAATAAGGCATAACAATTGTGCATCCTTTATTTTAATTTTACTGTGGTAAAGCATAGTCCTCAGAAATTTCCTCTTTTGGAAATATTTCAGTTGAATTCATTTAAAAAATTGTTTTGTGTGTGATTTGGGTGGAGGTTTGCAAAGCATAGCAATCCAGGCTTAGGTCTCAAGGCCACAGTATCAGGAATTCCACTGGCCTCTCTCCAACTAGAAAGCATGGTCTTTTCTATCATTTTTCGTTCTGTGGCACATGTATTTTTCACTCTTTCCAGAACCTTGTCATGTAGTTCTTTTCACCGATGTTTACAGTGGCAGCAAGGCATCATTGTGTTCTCTCTCAGGGTCATAGAGATTGAGGGGCATATGGTTCATGGGTCTTTTGGATTAATTGCTTCCAGGTATCTTTGATTTTCCTCACAATTTTTCCAGATTGAGATAGACCAATAGTGTTCTTTAGACAGTTATTTACATTGTTTGTTTATTTGTTTGTTTGTTTAAGGCCTCAGTCAATACTAAAATAAAAGTTTGGACATTGTCTTTGTGGACTACATTAAGCCAACTGCTCTTTACGTCCCCAAAGAATATGGTCCTCAGCCCCAGACTTAAGAATTATTTCCTACAAGTGTTTGGTTATGGCTAAGACCTTTTCCTAATTTTTCTCCCTTTATGAATATATATATACACATGCATGTCATTAGTCAAGTGACCAGATTTTACGTGGGACACCATTGACCGGGAGAAGAGGGGATTCTTGATTTAAAATTTGGTCTATAGGGAGCAACAAGAATATTCATAGAATGCAAAAATAGTATTGTGATATATTTATTTAATTTTAAAATGTCACAGAATGCGGGACAAATTATTAAAAAGCAGGACATCTGGTCACCTTAGCATGTGTACATGTACATATATAGCTACATATCTTTGTGGATGCAACAACATGTAAGTAAACCTGTACAAATAGTACAGGTTAAAACTAAATATATTTGAAGATAATAAAATTTGTCTTCCAATATCTGTCTGGTTTGCCTATGTATACTCACCTGTAGATTAATATTGTTACTCTTATTCCTAGATCTTATAGGCAAACCTTATATATTTACCCCTGCTGTTTTAAAATCTTTTACTCCTAATAATTACTTACTGTGCCTTGATAATTTTGTGTTGACCTCTGCATTATTGCAGAGTGACTTCCTCTCACCAAAGTTAATGTGTCTACCTTTAATTAGTGATTCCCATGCACGACTATGCATGCACACATACACACAAACAGCTGTAAAGTGTTGCTAGGAATTGCGATCGACTGATTTTCAGAAGATTTGTTTGGGGATGTAAAAAATATTCATCTAAATATATTTATATAATTTTTAGATATGTTGACATATATATATACACACACACGAATGCATACATTTATATTCATGCATGTATGTAAACTAAATTATAGTTATATCTATATGCATCACTTTATGTAAGTAGCACTATATTCATATTGATGCATGCTGTCAAGCAGTGCAATAAATTAACACATTAACTCTTGCATAGTTTTAGATTTCTGATATTTTAAAATGTATTTCTATCTATCTATGAAAGAATGGTCCTTTTATCTCTCTAACTCCATCATGGAAAAAGATCATCATCACTTTGCTCTCACAATATTTTTTAAATACTCTGCATGTCTTCAAATCTGTGAGTTATCATTTAAAGAATCTTGGCAGAGAATTGACAGGAACGTTTTTGCGTTATCTCGGTACCCTAGAGATTATTTTCACTAAGTCTGAAATCTCATAGTTTGCAAGTAGGAGCAGGGAAAGTAACTTTTCCATTTAATTGCCCTTTTGATTTATATCAGGAGGCTTAGTTTCGTTGCTGATGCCAAGTCGAGTTAGAAGAGTTGCAAGGTGGTAGCTAATAGAAGAGGAGCTGGCTGTGACATACAGGTGCAAGCCAAACATCTTTATTGAAATTCTTTTTAAAGAATTCATCGAGGTACAGCTCACAGTCATTGAAAGGAATGGAAAACAGAAATATCTTTGAAAAAAAAAAGAGATAGACTTCAAGGTCAGTCTCCCACCAGCCAGTGTTCCCCCAACCTCCACCTTTTTTTAAAAAATGATAAATCATTTATCTGGGTTTGTCCACTACATGCTGATGCTATCTCACTTATCACTAAAGGAACACTTTACTAGCATATATTAAAAACAACAATTTATCTCTTCTTGTCCTCTAAGCTCATTTGAGCCCCAAAAGGTCTCACTGGGAAAAAAAATCTCATAAGCTGCAATGCTTTTGATAAAAGTTAAAATGATCTTATAGCTGCCTTTCAGAGTGAAGTTACAATAGGTGCATTGAACCTACCTCAATTTATAAATTTCAGAGAAGAATCACTACATTCAAGGAAAGAAGAACATCATAGTGTTATTCCATTTTGTCTAATAATATGTTCTTAGTGGTCTTCATTTCATGCTGCATCCCTCAAGAGAAAAAAGAGCTGCAATGAGTTAAGACAGCCATCTTATCATGGCCTGATTTGCTAAACCCTCTGATGCATAAGCCAAAGGGATGTTAGCTCAGCCTCCTGTCTCTGTCACGGGAGATCCGGTTGGGGACCTGGGAATTTGCATCTGACTAGAGCTTGCTGATGCTGTAGCTCCTGGTCTTAGAACAATGCTGAGCACCACTGGGATAAGCCATAGATAGAGAGCTCCGCTAATCAGTAACTTTCATTTTTAAAATATTTACCACAGACGTAAGGTGGTTCCATAGTTACCTGCACTGTAAACATGTAGTATAAAAGGAAGCAGACAGAAATCATATCCTTAGCAAAATCAGTTCAATGAACTTGATATTGTGAGGCAATGAACATGCAACTGTGATACAAAATGGAAGATGTTGTTTTCTGTAGAAAAAGGTAAAATACTATGTTCACTTATAGAAAATAAATTGGGGTTTCCTGGACAATTGTTCCTTGTGATCGGGATAAGAATAACTCTTTTATCAATTTTCAGTTCTAACTCTTTGCTCATACTTTCCTGTGACCAATAGTCTAATGACTTTTTAAATGCTTATACCAAATCTAATTCGTGTTTAAATTTTATATCTGTAACAGCAAATTTAAAGGAACTCTAGTGATGCAGAGGGTTGTCACATTGGCTGTGAATTGCCAGGTGTCAGCAGTTCAGGCCCATTCTAGAGAAGAAGAAGGATGTAAGTTTCCTGCTCCCACTAACATTTAATTTTAGAAACCCAAAGAGGCAATTCTGCTCTTTCCTATATGGGCTTTATGAATCAGAATTACCTCAATAGGAGGGGAATATGTCAAATCTTGGTATGTATGAACATTTTATATTTTCTAAAATTGAATAGTTATATGGTTAAAGAATATTGAGTGTGTCTGTGAAAGTCAAGAATAGAGTAGTACATTTTGAATGGATGAGACGCAAAGGCAATTTCAAATATGGGCCAAGAAATAATTTATGTTTACTGAAATGTGCAAATGTTTGTTTCATTGTTCTGTGAGAGAGAGCTATAGAGGCAGTAAATAGTTATACTTCTAAGAAAAATATCCTAAATAACAACTGAGAAAATGAAAATTTTCTTTTGATGTCTAAATTAAGAACAAGACCAAATAAGAGATTACTATATCTTCCATGGTTACAAGGTAATATTTTAAGTTCTTAATCCTTTTAAATTTGCCTCTCACCTAAACAAATTTCTTTTCAAACTTTTATATACATACAGAAAGGATGAAAACTACAGGCCAAGTGTTGCATATGAGACAATGGAGAATACCAAGTGGAAGTTTGACATTGAATAAAGAAGACCAAAGACAAACCAATGCATTTCATTGATAATACTGATGACAAAAATGGAATGTACCATGAACTTACAGAACAAACAAGCCTATCGCAAAAGAAACACAGCCAGAGTACTCCTTAGAAATGAGGGTGGCAAGATTTCAGCTCACATCATTTGGGCATGATTGCAGGAGAAACCAATGTAAGAATGTCATCATGCTTGGCAGAGGAGAAGTGAAAAAGAGAAAAGTCTGCAACAAGGTGGATTGACACATTGTCAACAACCATGGGCATGACCTAAGCACAATTGTGTGGATGGTGTAGGACTAGGCAATGTTTCATTCTGTTGTATATGAGATTGCTATGAGGTTTCCTGACTTTATAACAACAACAATTTGGTTTAGCATAATGGTCCCCCGATCCATCTATGTCATGAAATGTTTGCTTATTTCACCTGTTTTTTTAGAAATGCATTGCATTCTGTTCCAAAGATAGATGACCCAACAGAAGGCTCAAATTATAGGACAATATAATTAATATCACATGCAAATGCAATTTGGCTGAAGATCATCCAACAACTGTTGCAATAGTATGTTGACAGTTTGCTGCCAGAAGTTGGATCAGATTCAGAAGTGCGCATGGAACAATGGACATCATGACTGATGTCAGATGGATCTTGACTAAAAACACAGCATCTTGGGAATATATGCCCTTGGGTCTCATTGCCAATGCGAAGGCATCTGATTGTGCAAATCATTACATATATGTATATATTGAATTTATATATAGAGAGAAGCCTTGAGAAGAATGGAAATTATAGAACACTTCATTGTGCTCATATAAATGGACCACGTATCTGTGCTCATGTGGATTAATCAAGAGGCAGTAGTATTAACACTAAAATGGAACTATCCATAGTTTAACATAAGAAAATGTCTGTAAGGATTCTATCTTATTACCATGCTTATTCAATCTGTATGCTGAGGAATCATTAGAGGAGCTACCTTATCTGAAAAACAGTGTGGCACTAAGATTTAAGAAAGATTCATAACAACCTGAAATATGCAGATGACACAGTCTTGCTTGCTGAAGGTGAGGTCGACTAGAAACACTTGCTGGTGCAGATCAAGGATTGCGTCCTTCAGTGGGATTATGAAGGTCTTCTTCAATTTGAAGAAGACCAAAATCTTCACAACTGGACCTAAAGGTAGCATCATAAAACGTGGAGAAAATATTGAAGTCATCAAAGATATTGTCTTGCCAGTTTCCACAATCAACGTTCATGGAGGCAGCAGTCAAGAGACCAAAAGACCAGTTGCACTGGGTACATTGATGCACAAGGCTTCTAGCATATTGAAAACAAAGGATGGTTCTTTGAGGATTGAGATGTGACTCACTCAAGCCATGGTAGTTTCCACTGTCTCATATGCATGTGAAAATTGGATGTTGAATACGGAAGCTCGAAGAAGAATCAATGCACTTGAATTGTGGAGTTGGCAAAGAATATTGAAAGTGACATGGACTGCTGAAAGGACAAACTGGTTTCCCTTGGAAGAAGGACAGCCTAAACCCTAAAGGAAAGAACAGTCAGACTTCCTACTTTGGATATTGTCAGGAGAGACCAATCTCTGGAGAAGGACATTATGATTGGAAAAGTGGGGACAGTGAAAGATAGGAAGGGCCTCAACAAGATGGATTGACACCGTGGCTGCAGTCAAGGGCTCAAGCACAGGAACAATGTTGCATTACTTCTAGACTGGACAGTGCTTCTGTTGTACATAATGCCACAATGAGTCTGATTCAACAAGACAGATGACAATTAACAACAGTCTTCCATCATGTGTATGTACCAGAGTTTCTTTATCCATTTGTCTACTGAAGGGATTCTGGGCTATTTCCGGGTTTTTGCTATTGTGAATTGTGCTATGATGACCATGAAAGAGCATACAAGTACTCATACCATGTCTCAATTCATTTTTTTAAATCATTTTATTGGGGGCTCATATACCTCTTATCACAACCAATACATACATCCATTGTATGTCAAGCACATTTGTACATTTGTTTCCCTCTTCATCAAAGGTTAAGTGCTTTCCACTTAAGTTTTTGATGTCAACTCCTCCTTCCCCATCCCCCCAATGAACCCTTGAATATTTATAAATTATTATTATTTTGTCATATCTTACACTGTCCAATATCTCCCATCACCCATTTCCCTGTGTTTCATACCCCAGGGAGATTATATGTAGAACCTTATAATCGGTTCCCTCTTTCTACCCCACATTCCCTCCACCCTCCCAGTACCACCACTCTCATCACTGGACCTGAAGGGATCATCTGTCCTGGGTTGCCCATGTTTCCAGTTTCTATCTGAACCAATGTACATCTGTGGTCTAGCCAGATGTATAAGGTAGAATGGGGATCATAATAGTGGGGGACGGCAGTGGGGAGGAATTATTGAAGAGCTAGAAGGAAGTTCTTCAACACTTTTGCTTATGCACACATTTGTGCTTATGCACACATTATCTTCAATGATCGGGTCTGGAAGGTGAGTATCATGGAATGCCAATTTAATAGAACACTTTGTCATGTCTTACTTCTTTGGGGTATAGATAAAGCTGAAGTATTACTGAGTCATAAAACTTTTCTATATCTAGTTATTGTAGACATGGCCATATTGCTTTTAACAATGTTTGCTAATGTTTAGTAGCCCTCAAGTAATATAAAAGAGTTCCAATCTCTGTATTCTTTCCAGTATATTTTCTCTTTTCTTTTGTTGTTGTTGTTGTTGCTGTTTTAATGGGGCTATTGTGTATAGGGTGATAGTTCAGCTCTGTTTGTTTTTAAAATCATTTTATTGGTGGCTACCACAGATTTCATATTGTTCCATAGTTAAATCACATCAAGCTGTATTATATAATAGCTAGCATGATCTATTTCAAAACACTCTCTTTCTTCTTTAACTCATTGACAACCACTTCCCTTTTACCTCATCCCTACTACCCATGCTGTACTCCCCCACTCCTAAACCATTATTCTACTTGCTATTTCTTTAGGTTCATCAATCCTGGGTTTCATATACTAAAGAACAGAAACATAAAAAATTCAAAAGGGTCAAGAACAATGACAAAATACTTCTGATACAAACACCAATATGAATAAACACAAAAACAAAAATACAGAAAATGTTGATAGAGAGGTATCAAGAGCAGTTTTCATGTATCTGCTATCCATATGAATGCCATTTTTGGTGGACTGGTTGTTCATGTCTCTTGTCCACCTTATAATTAAACAAATAAAAAGAAACCCAAACTCACTACCATTGAGAGAATGTCCACACTATAGGACAAGGTAGAACTACCCCTCTGTTTCTGAAACTAGAAGCATGTATGGAAGTGAAGAGGCCTGTATTTTTCCAGCAGAGATGGCTAGTGATTTGGAACAATTGACCTTCTGGTAGCACCTTGATGCATAAATACTCCTGGATTCTTTCTCATTAAGATGTTGCATAATTCTATAAATTTTTATAATTAGTCCCCTGTCCATTGCATCACTGCTAATTTTTTTTACACTCCATTGGCCCTGTTTTTCATCTGTTGGCAAAGTCTTTTCTTGTGTATTAATATCTTATTTTAGTAGGACCTAGTGATCAATCTTGATTTAAAATAGTATGCTTCCTTTTTAATAGTTGGTGGTATGTGTATGCCTTGTAATACGGCCCTTAAGTTTGGGTCAATTTCTCAGTGATGGTCATCATAGCTCTACAGTTTTCATTTTGGTCTCTAATCTCTCCTGAGTTCATTTTATGCATGAGGTAAGGTATTTCAGTCTTCTACATATATAGATACAATTTATCCAGCACATGTTTTTGAAGAGGCTACCTCTTTCCCACTTAATATTTTTTTTGCATTTTGTCAAAAATTAGTCGACTATGTGAATTTATTTCTGGGCTTTCTATTCTGTTACATTGGACTACGTATCTATCCTTGTAAAAGTACCAGACTAAAACACTAAAGATGCTTTGACTGTGCTCCCAACAAATATATTTAATTAATGAATTTGGGGATTGGCCCAAGAATCTACTTGTATCGTGATGAGGACCACTTTGGGAAATTCCAAATAAGGTAATACTTAGAAGGTTCTTTCCTCTTCTCTACCTTGCCTCTTCCCTAGGGCAACTTTCTACCTTAGGTTTTCCATTAAAAATTCAGCAATGGGGGTATTAGGACTTGAAGACAAACAAGCAGCCATGTAGCTGAGAAGTAACAATGTCTACATGGAAGAAGCACACCAGCCTGGATAATCATGAGGTGTCAATGGGGACAGGTATCAGGCATTCCAGACCCAGAATAAGACCATACACAAGGTGAATGAGTGGGAGCCATGCAGTGGGGGCCCAAAGCCCATCTGTAGACAATTGGACATCCCCTTCCAGAAAAGTCACAAGGAATAGATGAGACAGTCAAGTTGCCATATAGTGCTAATGAAACATACAACTTTTCTCTAATTCTAACCCTCTCCCCTACCTCCGCCACTATCATGACTCCAAATCTACTTTACAAATTTGGCCAGACCAGAACAGGTGCACAACTGGAAATCCAGGGAATCCAGGACAGATAAACCTCTCAGACCCAATAATGAGAGGGTAAGGGGAAGATGGGGGGAGAAATAGGGAACTGATGACAATTATCTATAGGTAACCTCCTCCCAAAGGGATGGACAACAGAAAAAATGAGTGAAGGGAGACATCAGTCAGTGTAATATTATAAATTATCATGGGTTCATGAGGCGGGGGGAGGATTGGGGAGGGAGGGAAATGGGAAGCTGAAACCAAGGGCTCAAGTAGAAAAAAAGTTTTGAAAATGATGATAACAGCAAATGAATAAACGTGTTTAACACAATAGATGTGTGGATTGTGGTAAGAGTTGTATGAACCCCCAATAAAATAATTTTTAAAAAATTCAGCAGTGATTAGAGTGATTAGAGTCAACTTAAGACTATCATTACAAGTGAAAGTGAATCTTGAATTCACTCTAAGTTTGGCATTCTCCCAATGAAAATGACTGCATATTCGCTTATTATTGAGCATCCTCTTTTAAAATATGACAGCAGTCTGATCCCCGGTGGCATAGTGGTTGTGTGCAGGACTGTGGCCCAGTGGGATGGAAGTTCAATTCCAGCAGCAGCTCCATAGGAGCAATGGCTGGGCCTCCTACTCTCTCCACCAGAGGGCAGTGATGCCCAAAAAACAAAAACAAAAAATATGACAGCAATTGTAGCAGTTCCCTTTCCCTTAAACAAAGACACACACACACACACACACACACACACACACACAAAACAGCAACAAACCTAAGGCTAAGTCTTAAAACTGTCTATGCCCTAAAACTGAAAATCTAACAGCCAAGAAACCTATTCATGGTATGGGTACTACAGTTGTCATTTTGTTACTGAAATTCACATTTCATTCCTAGCTAACTATACATTAACTGAAACAAAAATGTGATCTTCAATGTAAAGACATAGAGAGGTGTGTGTGGAGGGGGGATGTTTTGTTTTGTTGCCCACTTATCTCTTGTTTCTATTCTGCTAATACCTTTTTCAAGTTTTTGGAACAATAAACCACAAACAAATATAAATTAAAGCAATGGATGATTGGAGGGCAAAGTGATTGTTGTGTTCAATTTTTTTATGAGCAATGCCTAATACTGTGAGAAATGTTTAATACGTTTCAGTGAATTAAAGACACTGACTTGTTATAAAATTTTTTCCAATGTTTTTTGTTTGTTTGTTTTGTTTTGTTTTGTTTGCGCATCACTGCCTCTGGTGGTCGAGGGCGCTACCAAGTGCCGCTCCTGAGAGCCGCCGCTGAATTTGAACCGCCATGCTCGTGGACTGCAGTCCCACACTCAACCACTTATGCTCAAACTGATTAATGGGGATGGGGGAGAGGGGTTCTTTTCATGAAGAAGCAGACCAAAGATCCAAGTGTCACCAAATTGCCATCAAATCTCTCAAGCTTTCCAGAATTTGTTCTGTTTTTGTTTTTGTTGTTGTTGTTGATTTTTAATTAAGAGGTTAAAGAAATCCCAGCTCTCTTAGAAACATGAATCAGAATCATCAACAGCAATTGAGTTTCCATAAAACAGTGAACTGACTGCCTCCATCCCATATCAATTGAACTTATAAATCCCTCTCCCCACACATACCCAGGAATCGCTGTCTGAACATAGCAGGGCAAACAGACATCTGACTGTGAAGAGAATAGCTTGAACCTTGAAGATGAAGATTTCATTCCTATAAAAATAGGGAAAAAAAAACAGATAATGTTGTTGTTGGTAATTCAGAGTAGTACCACCAATTTTAAAGCTGCAGATATAAATAACTAATTTCCTCAATTCAATGTCTGCTGTTAAGCCAACTGAACAATATTCTTTATACATCCCAGTCACCCATAGACAATGGAGTAGCTAATCCTTTCAGTCACAACTCTTCAGCACTACTTTTCAATATTCTGTCACTGCTGACCCTATCTCTCATCGTTCCCCTTCACTTCTGCATAAAGAACAACCTTCAAGGGCTTTTCCATCTCTTTCAAACACAGCCATCACTTTGATGCCTTCCATTCAGTATTCCAACTCTTCTTGATCTGACAGACTCATGCCAGACAGGAACACGTGGTATTTACAAAGTCCCTTCGCTTAGGCAGGCAAGGATGATGCAGTCCTGTCCAATTCTTCCAAAACATTCAATAGGCAATGAGAAGATTTCTGTTTATTCTTCCATTTCACACCAGACCTCTCTAAGCCGACAACTAGGTTTGAGAGTACATTTGGTTATCAACCTTAGACATACAGTAGTTAGGTCAAAGCTTTAATAAGAGTGGTCCAATAAGCACAAGGAATAAATAGACAGAAAATCCAAATCTGGGTGCATTTGTATCATTCTAGCCTATGAATATAGAGCCACTTAGTTTAAGCACGCTCAATTATTTTGCCCAAGATTTCTACCATCAAAAGCATTGGCTTCAACTAATTTTCATGGTTTAGCATGGATTTTTCTTGCCAAAGAGATAGGCATGGCTTGGGGTGGTTGCTTTTTGCTTAGCAATCAGTAATAAGTTGACTGATTTCCTTGAAGGAGAATAGCAGAACCTCCTCAAATAGCTTCATGAATTATTTTGAAAATTGTCCATGCAAAATATACCATTTGATTATCTTCAACATTCCTTAGGTTGAATAATAATCTCAGTAGATAATTTGTAACCCTTCTGCACAAGCTTTTGTGAGAGTTTATAGTAGAGATGAAGCTATAAGATTATCATTAAATAAGAAGCAATTTTGAAACATATAGTTTTTTAAAAAATATTTTACTCTGACTGGGGTGAGAGTTTGTAGAGCATATCAGTTTTTTATTTGTCAGTTCATATACCTTTTGCTTCATGTCATTGATTGTTATCTCCACAATGTGCCATCATTTATTCAATTTCTTCTTTAATTCCCCAATTCTATTTCTCTCTCCATCCTACCCCTACGTGCTTTTCAAACTTTATTCTCCAGCAAATTCTGACTTTTGATCTCAATTGATTGATTACAGTGTTTTTATTTGCCTTATAAACTTCTCTGTTGTTTGGTTGAATATCGAAACATGGGAATTATTATTTTTTCAGGGTTAAAGATTGCTAATAGGTAATTTTGACTTTTTAACTAATCTACTCATCTAGTAAGTTTGTTGTCTTTCATGATTTTGAGTGCTTTTCTACATTTTTCTTCCACTTGCTCCAGGATCGTCTTTTATAATACCTTTCAGAGATCAGCAGTGGTAGCTACATAGGGTCTTTCAAAGCTATGAGTATTTTCAGGAGTAGTTAGCAATTCAAGGCTTAACTGGCAGTGTTACCAGGGTTCTGACAGTGAAAGTGGGTATGCACATAACTGTGTTCAAGGGCTTATTTTTATTCTTTTAAGTTTTTATTTTTAGGAGATAATCCTACTAATAGGTTTGCTGAATCAAATATTATAGATTTCCAGATATTTAAGGAAGCACAGTAATGTTTTCCAAAATGGTTGCTTCCTTTTATAGTCCTACCACCGGTGAACAAGAGTTTCAAACTCTCCACATCCTTTCCAGCAGTTGCTGTTTTCCAGTTTACTGAATGTTACTTTTCATCCTGGGGTCAAGTGATATCTCATATTTGTTTCAATTTGCACTTATTTAATGGCACAATTTTCTTCATGTATTTGTTGGGCACTTGAAGAGTTTCTTTGGTGAAATGTCTATTAAGTTTTTCAGCCCATCTTTAAATTTAATTGTTTGACATTTTGTTGTTGAGGAATTGACTTTATCAATGTCAAAGATGTTCTTTCCAATCTCTGGGTTATCTGCTTTTTCTTGGGGAGAACATGGTGCGCATAAGTATCTAATGCTTGTTGTTAGTCACTCTTGAGTTGGTCAGACTCATGAGGTCCCTGTGTAAAATAGAACAAAACATTGCTCAAGCTTGTTTCATCCTAACAAATATTACATATGAGCCCATTATTTCTGCCACTGCATTGGTCCATCTCATTGAGGGTCTTCCTCTTTATCTTTGACATCCTTCTAATGACATAGGATGTCTTTCTCCTGTGACTGCTTTCTCCTGACCATGTTATAAATATGTGAACAAAGACTTTACATGTTTGCTTCTGAGTAACATTGATTCTGGCTGCATATCTTCCAAAACCCTATCATATGAAGGATCTCCATGGTTCAGAACCGACTCAATGGCATCTAACAGCTGCAGCAATGATGGAAACATGGGGGAAATCTGGTGAAGATTTTTTAGTATCGTTCCTTTGTAAAAGTTCTTTAGTAACGATTACAGCTAAGAAAACTTTGTGAAATGATTCTACTTTGTAGTACCTGGGGTCTTCATGAGTTGAAAGCATGGGCAACAGATTGTTTTTATTTGTCAAGAAAATTAGTTCTGGGAAAGGAAAGCAATGCACTTCAAGCAAGTGTCTACTAAAGAAATTATAAAATAACAAATGACAGATGAACAAACCTAGTCAAGATGCAAAAAATAATGAAAATCAGACATGTAAGAATGAAATTTTTGTTTTACCAAGCAGATGCTCTGGGTGGACCTTAAAACTTGTGTTATTTTATGAAAATAATGTGTTCTGGAAAACAAAGAGTTGCACTAAAATTAAAGTGACATCTCTGTCACATTTTATTTGACTATGAACTGTTATAGAACTTTGAAGGTTTATTTTATTTTTTTATGTGTCTTTCCCAAATGATCCATGACAAAACTATGTGGATTGGGGGTGACAGTTGAGAGATTTTAAAAGTTGAAGATTGAGAATTTAGGGAGGCTTTATATCTTTAACAAGGTTTTAATTGTTTCAGTGACAGCTAGAATTATGTTTGAAATTTTAAAGAAATGAAAGAGGCAAGTTATCTATTTTTGTTCTGGAACCAGAGTTGAAAGCAGCTAGAGATTTTGTAAGGCCCAAAAAGTTCAGACCCAATCAGAGTGAACTATTTTTCTTTTCTACTTCTAACCATAAAAGACCTGCTACCAGGTTATCATTCACAGAAAACATTTTGTCAGCAAAACCTGCAGGTACAGAGGATTCCTCCCCCCCGCCCCTTCTTTTTTCAGAATTGTTAGTTGGTCTTCCCAGCACATTTTGAATGTAACCTTTTTAATCCCTGCATTTTCAATTAGAGATTAACATTCCATCCCCAGAGTTATTCAGCAGATGGTGCAGCATTTGAAAAAAAAAACTTGGAGGTATTTTAAAATTGTATTTATACAGAGCACCAGATGAATTTGCCCGGCTGTTTCTTCCTGAGATTCTACATTCACTATTGAAAATTGATTGTTTAAAATGTAAATTTCATTTACTGGAATTTAGCATTTTTGTAGAATTTTAAATGCTCAATCCACTTGACTTGTTTGGCATAGTGGCTTTAAATATGAGAGTAGAATTTATATTTAAAAAAAAACTACTTCTACAAAGTTCAAGTCCAATGTGTAAAGGTCCTGAAATAAGGTCCAGGGAAGCCACACAATAATAAAGTGGAAAGCTCTGGACAAATACAACTATTAACGGCAAACCTTATCACATCTTAGGCAATTTAGACAGTTTGATTCTTAATTAAGATTTTACTTTTAGATTTCTCCAAGAGCTCCTTTTTAATCCTTATAGTTTTAAACTCTCTATTGACTTGTAATAAATCCAGACAAGTGCACAAATCATAAATTTGCAGCTCACATCTCTTTTAAAAATGAACATGCTCATATAACTACTATTCAGAGGAAAAAACAAAAGATTACTCTTACTCAGGAGGAGTCCCGGTGGCATAATGGTTATGAGTTATGAGGTCAGTGTCAAGGTCAGTGATTCAAAATCACCAGTCACTCTGAGGAGAAAGACAAGTCTTCCTACTTCTCAAAAGAATTACAGTCTCAGAAACACATAGGGGCAATTCTACCCTATTCTGCAAGGCTGCTCAGTTGGGATCCATTTGATATCAGTGAATTTGGTTTTATCAGTTTGATACCTCAGCAGTTAACTTATGCTTATCTCCATATTATCCCCCCCAAGGTAATTACTCTTATAGTTTGGACATCAAAGATCAATGAACATCTTATTGAAATTGATAAAATAAACTCATTCACTATTTGTTCTTTTGTGTCTAACATCACTCACACAACATTTTGTTTGTAATTAATCAATTTCACTGTGTATAGAAATATTTTGTTTTTACTATTTATGTAAATATATTTTATTAAATCATAATCTCTGGCTATTTCAGTTCTTTCCAGTTTGTGTCCATTATAAATAATGCTGTCAGGAACATTTTTTTTCTATGTGTCTTTTAACTCATTCACAAACTCTGTACATGAGTAGGTCATATAGTAGTGCATTTCTAGTAGAATTATACCTAGTATAATTACCTAGTAGTAAAACAACTGGGTCAGTTTTTCAAAATAGTTATACCAATTTACATGTCCGCTAGCACTGTATGAGGGTTGAAGTTATTCTGTACCCTTGAGTGTTCTTGATTTTGCCTGTTTTCTATATTTTGTCAATCTGGTGTACTTCCTTAATGACTAATAAAGTTGACCCTCATTGAGGTCTATTTATGTAATGTGTGTTGAAGTGATTTCACCTTTATTTAAATGACTCATCTTTTGCTTTGATTCAAGGGTTATTTTCATACACAAAGTGCAAATATTTTTGGAATGCATGTATTTCAAGTAGTTTCTATTGTGCATAACTTATCTTTCACTAAGTCATTAGGAAGCCAATTGTTTCCTTTGTCATGAGACCAGAACTGAATGGTGTTCAGACATCATTACTGAATGATATTTGACTTGGGTCAAAGATTCTACAAAATAACCCAAATCAAAAAGAGGATAGATAAAGAAGAAAATTGTTGTTCTCATAGAGTTCATATATTCTGGGGTATGGAGTTTACATTAACCCCTAAAACTATTGCCAAAGTATAATCTGTAAAATTGAAGACAAAAATATCACTGTAAGTCTTCTAAAAGCCCCCCAAAAAATCAGTCTAACTAATAAAACATGTATTCCTTGAGCATTCTGCATTTTTGCCATTTATGAACTACTTACATTTCATCAAGGTGACAATAGAAACTCGGGAGTTTAAATAAAACCTGCAGGAGCAGTGAATTTACATTAATAGAAGACGAAAAGCATAGAAAAGGAAAAGATTGATTGTAAAACTAAGAGAATGTAATCAATGTCATTACATGGTAAAAATAGAGAAATATGAAGTGTATGTTCTTCTGTGAATATTCACAACAAAATAATATGGTGAGTATGTGTACACACACGCATGTAGAAGAGGACTTCACAAAGTTCTTGGAAATTTCCACTCTCTTTAAATAGTACACACACACAAACACACACACAAATAGAAGTCCTTAGTTTTAAAGAAGTCCAAGTAATTTCATTCTCCCTTGATAATCGTTGTTTGTCAGGCTTCCTTGAATCCATTTCAGCTCAGTGATCTTATGTACAGCAACATGAGATCCCGCTGGTCCCTGATCACCTTCACAACTGTTAAATTTGAGGCTGCTTTGGCAGGCCCTGCATCAATCCATCTCATTAGCTGCCTTTCACTTTCTCATTGACCTTTGTAACCAAGTATATGAAGGCTTGTCTCTCCACCACAATCACCCCCACACACCAAAAATAAAGCAATACATAAAATGGAGAAAAGCTCCACTGGGCGGAACTTGACTCTCAGTGAGAGCACCCAGTGGTGTCACTTGGGAGAGTTTTCTTTGATCACTGTAAATTTTTTGCAAAAGCGGTTTTGCTTTAACTTCATTTTTCTTGGTGGTAGATTTAAGAGAACAGCTTGTGACTGTGAAATTTTGTCTTCTGCAAGAGTTAAAAATGCTGCAAAAACCGTTGTGAAGTTGAAAACAACTTAGAAAGACAGCAGTATGGGAAAAAACACTCAAGAGTATATGTGGTTTTCTCATTTTAAAAAAAGGTGAAATATTGATAGATGACAAACCTCGTTCTGGACAGCTGTCAACTTTTTAAACAAAGGTGGACAAATCCGTGCACTTATGCTTGAAGACTGATGATCGCCCATTACAGCGATGGGGAAGTTATCTTGACTCTCAAGGCTCAGTTCAGCAAATTTCAGCAAAGATTTGAGAATGAGAACTGTCTTTGCAAAATCTGTGCCTCTGGTTTAGACTGACCAGGAAAAAGAGTGTCAACTGGAAACAAGCCATGGTTTGAAAGAATCTCCTAAGGGACCCAGACTTTTTTTTCCATGGTCATTACTGGTGATGAGATGTGGTGCTATTCTTATGACCCCAAAGGCAAGTATCAATCAAGCCAGTGGAAGATGTCATGCTCACATTGCCTCAAAAAATCTTATTGAGTGAAATCAAAGATTGAGATGATGTTCATTTGATTTTTTGATGTGAGAGAAATAGTGCATTTAAAGTTCATTCTATGCAGCCTGTTTATCAACATTTTTATTTAGAGGTTCAGAAAATATTGCTTAACTGTTTGTGACACCAGTCATCTCCATCTCAGTGAGCCAGTTTGAGGCACAAGAACAGTGTACCTTACTCAACTGACCTGGTTCCGTGAGACTTTGGTTTGTTTCTGTGAATAAAGAGGGATATGAAAAGGCAGCGATTTATTGACAGAGAAAAAGTGAAGGAAAAAAAGCAAGGGACGTGCTGTCAGCCATCCAAACAGATGAGTTGAAAATGTTTCCAAGAATGGAACTGCCGATTTGAAAAATGTATTACTAAGTGTAAAGGAGAGTACAATGAAGGCAATAAGACTTTTATTTTTTTTTAAAAAAAAAAGCTTCATAGCTTTGAAAAAAAGATCCCTTTTTTTTTTGTTTGTTTGTTGTGTTTTTGTACCTTGCAATAAGTCTTTTTCCAAAAACTGGTTTATATGCCCTAAGTACTTGAGAAGAAGTGTTATTATCCTCATTTCTAAAGAGTAAGCTGGCTTTAGTTCTTCCAAGACTAATTTGTTTATTCTTCAAAAGGAATATGGAATGTCAATATGTTTCATCAAAATCATGTGCCCTCAGTCTTCTTCATTCATTTTTCAGAATTCACGTGTAAATGAAGCTATTGAAAATCCCCTGGTGTGGTCAGGCATTCCTTTGTCCTCAAAGTAACATCCTCGCTCTTAAACATTTGTGTTGTAGGTTTACCCAGTGCAATTTCTTGTTTGATTTTTTTATTGCTGCTTCTATAAACTTTGGTTATGGATCCAAGAAAGATGGGTTCATTGGCAACTTCAATCTTTTGGAATTTATCATTGTGTTAATGTGGGATGGCTAGAGAAACAAATCCATAAGTTTATATACAAGAGCAATTGAATATTGAGAAACATCCCAGTCTATTCCAGATCAAGTCCATAAGTCTAATATCAGCCCATATAAAGTCTCCTTCAAACTTGAAATGAAGGAGGATCACAGGCTAGTGCCTATGCCTATATGTATAATGTCTTTTGCCTCATACTTATTTCCTCTATTTCTTTTTACTTTCCTCCTGTCCCTCCAACATGTTTGACTTTCATTTGACTCTCAGTACTCACTCTACTTTATTCTTGACTTGCTCAAACTCCATCAGAATTCTGTGCTCTCCTCTCCATTGCTTTTATTGATGATCAAAAGTTTGTACTTCTCTCTTTTCCTGCATTTACAACCAAATCTATTGTAGCCATTTGATTTTCTCTTTTCCTTTCCCCACATCAATATGTGTCTACTCCACCTCCCCTCCCACCCCCAGTTAGTAATTTTCCTACCTTTAAGGAAGCAAACCTCAAAATCTTTTATTTTTTTGGAGTCATTGGAATAGTTTGGAACCACAAGCTTATTACATGTTTTCTATATCAGCAATCTTCAGGTTGAAGGTAACAGTGAAGTGTAAATTGCCATAGGCCTTTGCCTTTTCATGTATTGACTAGCCACCATTATCAATTTGGTTCTTACACAAAGTATTTAACACTTATAAGCTTCATAACCATGGTTTGCAATATGATAAAATTAGCTACTTTATAAATTGCATAAAAATTACTAATATTGGTTTAAATCTTGCAATTGTTGCCAAATTGGTTCAG
>PVJH01018322.1:0-45469 GCA_004026705.1 Nesogale talazaci | reverse complement strand
TACTTCACTTGAGTAATCTGACACTGTTCCTGCAAACAAAACAGCAAAACCCACTGTCATCAAGTGGATACCGGCTTGCAGTGACCCTACAGAATGGGGCAGAGCTGCCCTTGGGGTTTCTCAGACTGCACATCTTGACAAGAGTTGAAAGCCTCATCTTTCTCCCAAGGCGCGGCTAGTGGTTTTGAGCTTCCGGACTGCCAACCCGTTGGCAAGCCGCGCAGTGTGTAATCGGCACCGTGCCGGGGTTGTAGTGAGGGCCCAGGTTAAAGCCTCCCTGTGCCAAGCAGGGAGAGAGGCCTAGGGAAGTGGACGAACCCTGACTCAGCCCAGCAAATCCTCATTAGCATCACACCAGCTGCTTCCTTTCTGCCTCCCCCGGCGCTGCTTCCTCCTCTGCTACTCCTGGGAATGACACCTCCTCAGAGCTCCCAATGTGGCTCCTTAATTGCCACCAGTCCTTTGCTCTGGCTAATGAGTCGACCCAGCTCCACTTCTCAGCTCGTAGCTATTAAGAATTTAACAATAAGCTACGAAGGGAAAACAAAGCGGAAGTGAATGGAGAAGTGGATGTTCTGGTAGAAAAGGATCCCATCTGATTCAACAGGAATACAAATTCACAAAATCACCCGCCCTCGGTGTATAGACCAAAGGATTAGGGCCCGCTGAGAAAACAAGAGAATCAAGACCACCATTTTTTTGGACCTGGATCACCACATCGTTGTCTCAACCAGCTAACATCCAGCTCAACAGAAAGCCTGGGTTCTGTATCCTCTGCCTGGGTCAGTGTAGCCCCCTCCTGTCCACCTCTGTCAGCATAAGCAGAAGTGGGGAGGAGGGAGAAAGACACAGCTGAACTAGGAAAAGCTCTTATCCCCATTCTGACAGCAAGCTAATGCTCCCACCCCCAGAATCCCTGGTTTGAGTAGCTGACAAATCTATCAGGCATCCATCAACCCCACTGCCAGAGGCAAGTTTTCTTTGAGAAATCCCCGTGACTGAAAGCCCAGCCTGAGTTACACATACTGCTTAATGACAAGGGAGCTGGAGAAGCAGGCCTGGTTTTAGGCCACGAATCCAACATATGGAATACAAAGAGCGGTTAATCAGATTAAGCAACTAATCGGGATGATGGGCTGAGCTTCGGGAGCCAGCCTTCCCCCTGGGTCAGGCCTCTGCTGTCCCAGTCCTCCCCTTTGGTACCCAGTAGAGATTGGAGCAAGATTTTGAACAAAAGACCATCTTCTTGGGGATATTCTTGCCATATTTCAGCAAAAAGACACCAGTTCTTCACATTTTATTCTTGGCAGATCAGAATCTCCATCCTTGCAGGTTCTGCTCTGGATATTTTGCTGTTGATACCATGTGTTTTCAGCAAGGGGAGGTCTGCTGACATCACGTGGAGGAAACATCCTTGAGGTCATATACGTTTTGATACAATTATGTGGGGGTGCATATGTCCCAAGTAGACCCTGGGGTTAAGTTTGGCAAGGTAAGGGCCCTTTCTTCAGACCCATGCAGTTCTGAGTCTCAGCCTCAGAGGCATCTTGTTCAACAACGGGTTTAGTAGCTTCCCAAGAAATCAGAGAAGCTGAAGAGGCTGGTGGGCAGTATACATCCCACGGCCGTGAAAAGATTCATGTCCTTCATGTGCAGAGGCCCTGCCCTCCCTTTTCTGTATCTTGGGAAAGGAGTTCAAAATGCATCTTCTTCAAGAACTCTTCCCTGCTTCATAGCACCATGCTATTCTGCTCCACCTCCCCTTCAGCCCTTCCGAAATGTCTTATTCTCTGGAAGCATGCCATTCCATTTTATTCGTTTGTTATTTTTTAAATCATTTTATTGGGGGCGCATGCAATTCTTGTCACAATCCATGCATCCGACCACTGCATCAAGTACATTTGTGCACTTGTTGCCCTCATCATTCTCAAAATATTTGCTTTCCACTTGAGTCCTTGGTATCAATCAGCTCATTATTTTCCCCTCCCTCCCCAGCTCCTCCCTACCACACGAACTCTTGATAACTTATAAATTATTATTTTGTCATGTCTTATACTGTCTGATATCTCCCTTCACCCACTCTTCTATTGTCTGTCCCTCAGGGAGGGGGTTATATGGAGATCATTTTGATCAGTTCCCCCTTTCTATCCCACCTTCCCTCTACTCTCACAACTGGTCCTGAGGGATTCATCTGTCCTGGATTCCCTGTGTTTCCAGTTCCTATCATACCAGTGTACATGCTCTGGTCTAGCCGCATTTGTAAGATAGAATTAGGATCATAATAGTGGGGGGAGGAGGGGAGCATTAAAGAACTAGAAGAAAGTTGCATGTTTCATCGTTGCTTCACTGCACCCTGACTGGCTCATCTCCTTCTTCTGACCCTTATGTAAAGCAATGTCCAGTTGCTTACATATGGGCTTTGTGTCTCCACTCCACACTCCCCCTCATTCACAATGATATGACCTTTTGTCCTTTAATGCCTATGGTAATGCCTATGGTAATCACACAGGTTGGTGTGCTTCTTCCATAGGCTTCGTTGATTCTCACCTAGATGGCTACTTGTTTACCTTTAAGCTTTTAGACCCCAGACGCTATATCTTTTGATAGCGGGGCACCATCAGCTTCAGTTTCCAAGATCATATTGGAAAGGTGAGCATCCTGGGCCATTTCATTTTTAGATACATCTTATTGCCCTTGTCACCCTAGCTCCTTCCCGCACCTCTGCATCACAAAATGTCTGTTGGCAATAATCCAAGTAAATTCCAGGTGTCCCGGCAGAGAGCACAAGGCAAGGATTGAACTGTTTCTGGAGTGGCCACGCCTAAAGCGCATCTCTTGACAGGGAATGGAGTGTAGCCAAGAGAGTCACAGGGAGGTGGGTTCCATCTGAGCAGGCTGACGCCCTGACAGGAAAGACAATCTAGCCCCTGGGACCTCCCTTATTACAAGATTGAACAGCTTTAAAAAAAGACAAAGATCACTTTTGAGAGGTTCTCCTCACAGAGAAATATAATATGACCCAAAGTGAAAAATAACATTATTCCACACACGATTCAGAGTGCATGCAAACACACACACACACACACACACACACTCCTTTTAGTATGCTCAGAAGTACTGTATTATAATGGCAACATATGTACAAATATGCTTGATACAATTGATATATGGGTTGTTATAAGAGCTGTAAAAGCCCCTGATAAAATGATCTTTTAATTTAAAACAAAAGGAAAAAAAAGAAACATTTTAACTTCCTTGTTCTTCTAGATGTCCAGGCATTTCCTCACGGCCATTCAATCACAGTCAATTCAGTTGAGGTGCAAAAATGGTGCTTCCCATCGCTGTGTAGAGAAAGGGCTCTCCTTTAAGACGGGGAAAGCTCAGCTAATTCCCCTCGGATGAAGGAGCGGGCAGAGGTAAGCCAGCTGGCTGTGCTCGAGGACCACCTGCTTCTGCTCAGGTCATGTTTGTGTCAGCTTTGTGAGCTTCCAGGAGACGCGAGCTACCCCACCCCCACCCCCCGTCACCCAGCTGCCCCCACTGAAGTGAGGAGCAGCACTCTAAGAACTGAAACTGCCGACCCTGAACGTTACAAACACTCTTATGGAGGAGTATAGCAGTGGTAAATTCATTTTAGAAAGACATCATTTTAAAAGCCGAACTCAATTAAAAATGCTTGCCGTCCATTGTACTTCTCTGGAAAGGTAGCTACCGAAATGTACACTGTGGAATCTTGAGGGCCGAGGCTTCGAGAAGAGGGCATGTGTTTCATGAGTCTGATGAGGACTTCGTGGATTGGTATCAGGACATCTGAGATGCCTTCTCAATATTCAACTGCTCATGTATATAAAGCTCTTTCTTATACACGTAGGACTGTGTCTATGAATTTGTTTTAGGCTACCCAGACTAACACAGTGGCCCTGCTTTGTAACATGAAAGTGGAACAAGAAGCTAAGTAAAAAGTTCCCAAGTTCTAAAAAGAGGTGCTCAGCTTGTCCAGCCTGTTCTTCCTAGGAAAAGAGAAGGAAGAAGAAAAAGATCTCTCTGAGTCTCCTATGTGCCCTTTCTAGTCCACTCTCTTCCTCCTTCCCTACATGCTTCCCAAAACGACACTTTCCCCAGACGGTCACAAGAGAGATGTTTGTCCTGATGTCTTCTCCGAGAAGGAATCAGAAATCAAATACATCTCAAAACGGCTGACTTAATGCAAGTGAGGCAGATTTCTTTCCTTCGGGGCTTCTTGAGGGTCTTTCATTTGAACACTTGGTTGCATGTCAAAATTCTTCAGATTTAGCAAAAACCCTTTTAAAAGATTCAGAAGCTGGGGAAACTTTCTGGGGTGGGGGGAAGTTAGAAAGAAATACACTGTGATAGAGTAGAATGTGGCTCTTCTTCTCGTGTCTCTGAAGAGTTCACTACATGACTGATTCAACAACACTGACAACAAAACACACCAAACTCCCTGCCATGGAGTGAGTGGTGGCTCAGAGCAACCCTGTCTCACTGTTGTTCCCTGATCCTGACTGGTAGTAGTGACCTGTCAACTTCCCCAATACGCTCCCACAACTGCGAGCTTTGTCTGTGGGTGTGATGTGGCCAGTGCAGTGTAGTATGGAACCCCACATTGCAAGATTGTGCTGTGGGAGGTGCAATTACTGTCACAGTCGGTAAAGAATGATGGGTGGTGGGGGCAAGCTTGACCTCTGCCTCTTGGCTATCGGGAAGCCAGAATAGTTCAGTTATGGCCACCCCCTCAAATCATTTCCTGCGCATGCCGTTTTGTGAAAATAGGCTGTGAAAGAGCTATAGAGGCAGTACCGTGCATACAAAGGGCATGGGTTTCTTAACTATGAACTTTGGCCTGGAGATCCTCGGCAGAGCTGGACTCCTGAGAGAAAGGCTGGCCATCTAGAAGCCTCTCAGAAGGACCTGGCACTCTCGTTCTCCAAGGTCACAGCCATGAAAGCCCTGTGGGTTGCAGTTCTTCTCTGAGTTACATGGGGAAATACACACAGGCTGTCATGCACTAGAAATGAACTTGGTAGCAACTGACTTAGCTTTGAGTGATTGCCCAGTGCCTCAATGTGCTCAATCTGTAAAATGGGAGGAACAATAGCACCAACTTCCAAAGACTGCTAAGGATTAAATAGCAACATGCAAAACCCTTCAAACTACCAAGACTGGTGCATGAAAGGCTCAATATTCTTGTTATTTTTTAACCTCTTTTGCAATTCTAAGCATTAGAAATGCATGTCACAAATAGAGTATATGTTTGCCATCCAGCAAACACTCTTTCAAAAGTCACCAACTTCAACTCCGGTATAGCCAAACCCAGGGTCCTAAAAGCCACTGCTATCAAATCAATTCTGATTCACAGCGACTCCATATCGATAGGGCTTCTGAGGCTGTAACTCTTTACAGGAGCGGATAGCCTCATCTTTCTTCCTCAGAGCAGGTGGTAGATCTGAACCACCAACCATGAGGTTAGCAGCCCAAGGCTTAATCCGGCAGCATCACCAGAATCTCAATTCAAGGGGACAGAACTAGAGGCCACTATGGACTCAAGGCCCCAAGGCCCAACTTTTTCATGAAAACACTGTTTTGCCTAGAAGAGCTTTTTTTTCCGACGTAACCACCTGAACCATCATTCAGGAAAATGAGGAGAGAAAGACTTCAGGAATCAAGAAAGTTTCTGTGGATTGATCAGAATAGGCAAGCGTCTTTCCTCTGGAACTCCTCAGAGTCTTTAGAATGCAACTTGAATGTCTTGAGAAGAAAAGAGCCAGTTCCCAAATGCACTTTATGAAGAAAGTTCTTTTCTTGAGCATCTCTGGGGACTGGTTGATTGGTATTCTGTAGAAACTACCCTACCTCAGTGGAAAACTAGAAACTGTGTGCAAACCATTGAGTCTCGTTCTAGACTAGCCTTTGTAGAAATGTCAAGGGATCGAACAGTTCCTAACCATTCTTGATGGTGGAACTTCTGAGTTACTTCATCTATTTACTTAGCAGCATCACCCAGGGTTTACTGACAGAGAAGTCAATGGGGCAATGTCATCGACCAGAATACACTTAGCCCAACTCCTGAAACAAGCATGGACACAACCTAGCTTATTAGACCACCGCTCCTAATATTAAAATCTTCACCTGCACAGGTATTCTTCTATCCATCTGCAGGAAGCTGTGGTGGAGCCAGGAAGTCTGCTCCATCATGTCTTTGCTTTTCTAACCTTTCCACTTTTTTTTTTCCCTGATAAGACTAGGGAACTTGAACTACGTTGACCCTTTCTGCATTTACTAGAGGCTTTGACAGCTGTCCTCCTGCTCTATCAGCACCAGCCAGGAGGTGCACCTCTCACTTCATCAAACCAAAAAACTAAACTCACTGCTATCCAGTTGATCAGACTTACAGTGACCCTAGAGGGCAGGGTAGAACCACCCCTGTTTATCTGTGAAACTCTCAACTCTTTAGAGGAGTAGAAAGTCCCCTAGACCTCCCAGGGAGCAGGTGAGGGTTTCCAACAGCCAACCTTGCAGCTAGTAGCCCAAGACAGAACAGTTAGGCCATGATGGCTCCTACACTACAGGTATGGTCACTGTCCTTCATTTAAGTTCTCTTTCAATCAACTCCATCATTCTGGCTCCGAGGGGAACTTTCATTCCCATCCTTCCCTCACCCAGGGAACCATTGTTTCTAAGGGGACAAATCTTGTCCCCTCCGGAGTCTCACTCCACCAGTTCTTACGCTGACCTCAAACTGCACTCAGGACCCCAGGATCAAAGGCCCCTTCAGTCTCTGACAACTGTCTGTAGAGCAGGGAGAAGGATCGCACCTTTGAGCCCATAGAACGCAAAGAAACAAACAAACTGTGGTCTCTGGTGAGAGGGGTGGGAGTCCCGTGTCTTCATGTGGGGCGTCAGTTCTTTAGAGAGGACCGCCCACCCCGCGACGTGTGCCAGGGTGACGGCGTCATCAAAGTTCGTCCACGAAGTAAAACTCGACACTCAAGACACTGGACGGGCGGGGTAGCTGCAGCGTGGCCAGGGGACAGCGGCCGTGGGCCCCCTGGGTCCCTGCGGGCCTGCACACGCCGGCCCCGGCTTCGTGGGGTCTCGCTCCAGGCACCTCGGCCTGGGCCTTCCTCCCCGGCTCCCACCCGGGCATCGAAGGGTCCCCTGAGCCCCCAGCCTCATCGCCGGGATCCACGGGCCGGGCGGGGTCGGCTGGTACCTGGTCGTAGGGAGACTTCTCCAGCATCTGCGTGCACAGATCGGCACAGAGCTGGAACTTCCTGCGCCTGAAATAGCTCCAGGCCAGCAGCAGCGGCCCCATCTCCCCGCCCATGGTGGCGGCGACTGCGGGGCCGCGGGCGCGGACCCCGACGCGGGCCCCGGAGGGCGGGGTCGAGGAGCGAGGAGCGAGGAGCGGGCGGCGTCCCGCTTTGCCCAGCAACGCGCCGCGGCGGGGGCCTTCGCCGGGGCGGCACCCGCAGCCCGCCTGAAGGCAGAAAAAAAAAGACCGAAAACCCACCGCAAACAGGGCTCAGCGATGGGGTGCGCCAAAGTTTGACCGCAAAGTACGTATACTTTAAAAGATCCCAGCTGTCATTCTTCCCGAGAGACAGGCGCCACTGCAAAGCAAACAGGCAGTGACGCGGACACCTCCAAACAGGGGCCTCAGCTCACCCACAGGAGGCGCGGTTGCTTAGCAACCAAACGCGTTGCTGGTCCGGGCCGGTGCCTAGAGAAGTCCCACCAGTGGAGCTTCCAAAGGATGCTTTGGCGCTTCTCTCCTGCCCCTCCTATTCTTCACTATGCAGACTCACAATCACACACATTTCGACAGCTTCTTTAGCACCTCCACCCACCCACCGCTCAGGGCCCACAGCCCTAGAACTCCCCACTTTCTCAGAGGCCTCATGCAGATTGCGTCTTGAATCCACTCCTTTTTCAGATGAGAAACTGAGGCCCAGAGGGGGATGGGGTGGGAATTACCTACAGCAGCGTGGATTTCAGGATCTGGGCCTGTAATCTGGGTGAAGGAGTCAAGGTGAGCTCACAGGGAGGGGCCTTATAGGACCGGGTAGAACTGCTCACTGTATTTCCCAGGCTGTCAATCACAAGGAAAGGAAGCGCCTCCTTTGTCTCCCGCAGAGCGACTGGTGGGTTCCCACTGCCAGCCTTTTTGAGTTCGCAGTGAGTCTGTTCTAGGATGTGTGAAAAATGCCAACCCTTTCTGGAACACAGTCCTAAGTGCAGATAAGGACTCTTTGCCAAGTGCTTGTTTGTGCAGACCGATTTCTGACTTGCATCTAGAGATTTACACAGGATACAAATAATTTTGATAGGGTTTTTGTCTGTTTCTTTGTTATTTGCTTAAGGAGTTTGGTAGCATACGTGAGTTACTTGCTGGGCTTCTAATCAAAAGATGGGCAAGTTCGGATCCACCAGCACCGCTCCAGGAGAAAGACGCGGCTTCCTGCTCCCGTGAAGATTTATAGCCTTGAAAACCCACAGGGACGGTTCCGTTCTGCCCGACAGGGTAGCTGTGAGCTAGTATTGACAGTCTGGGTTTGCGTTTGGGTGGTTTGCTCATTGGTGCTGTCCAGTTGGCTCCAAATGCAATCGGTCCGATGCAGGATGGAAGGAAGCACTGGTTATGAACCACCCTCGCAAACGTTTGTTGGAACCCATCGTTGCCGTCTCTTTTCTTGAAGCGCTTCCTCGTTGTCACTGATCCCTAGACCAGAAGGCGTGTGGGGAGTATGGGCGGCATACGGGTTAGGGAATTGGACTGCCGTAGCTAACCACCAGGTGCCCCGTGGGGAGAAGATGAGGCTTTCTGCTCTCCTAAAGGTTGACAACCTCACCAACCCACAGGGGACACTTCTGCTTTGTCTTACAGGGTCGCAATCAACTCGACCGCAGTGAGTTGACGCTTTACCACCCTTGATGTCCTTTCCTGGAGATTGGTGTCCCCTGAGAACATGTGCAAAGTAAATAAGACCAAGTCTCTGCATCCTCACATCCAAGGAACATGCTGACTTAACTTCTCTGAAGAGAGATTTGGTTTTGTCTTCTGGTAGTCCACGGTACTTTTGATATCCTTCAGTAACACCATAATTCAAATGCATCAGGTCTCCCCTGGTCATCCTGCTCATGGTCTAGCTGTCATATGCATAGGAGGCCATTGAAAATATCCCAGTTTCGATCGGGTCTACCTTAGTCTTCAAAGTGATGTCTCTCTTCTTTAACATGGTACAGAGATCTTGTGCAGCAGATTCGCCCAGTGCCATGCCGTGTTGGGGCTCTTGCCTACTGTCTTCAGAATCATTGACTGCACAGCACCCCTCCACCTTCTCTTTCTTGGTGTCTTGGTTTTTAGGTAAGCCTGTTCTTGGGGTCATTTGGGGCACTGATTTAGAAAAAGGCATTAGGTATACCGCATCAACTTTAGCTTCTTACATAGGGTGTTCCACTTTATTTTCAGCTATTAAGTTATACACTAATTAGCTTATCTTATTTTTAAGTAGGAGAAGAACTTAGATCCACAGATTACAGAATAAGACACGAAAAAAACCCAATGGGAAATATTCGGAAAAGAATTAGTCATTAGGGACTTCCATGTTGGCTAGTTGGTTATTGTGTCTGTCACCCAGTCAATTTGAGGATTAAGAGTGTAGGGGTGGGGTCTAGCCTGTCAATCTGGAGATAGCCAATGAGACCTGTGTGGGCATGGCCTTGTCCTGAGAATTATGGGAAACATGGTCATTCGTACTTAGAGGTGGAGTCACACGCTCTCTCTGCTTGGAGACTTTCTAGTGACAACACTCACTCCCTTGAAGACACTCAACTGACAAGGCTGGCTCCCTGTGAGACATCCTGAGGAGAAGCCACATGGACATATCCTGCTGCGGCCAGAAACCCAGACAGACCTCTGCCAGCACGGAGATGCTTACAATACGCCTGGGTCCCAAGACTTTCTACCCACTGGCCAGTGATCATTTTGCATTTGGCATCACTGCATGTGTTTTATGAGTCTTTATAGATTGCTGTCAGACATATGCACTAATATCAGACTTATGACCTTGGAATGAACTGGGTGGGGGTGTTTTCTTTCCCATACACTTGCTCTTGTATATAGACCTCTTTTTATACACATACGGGTGCTTCTGAATTTGTTTCTCTAGTCTACCCAGACTAGCAGAGTTATGCATTTAACTGCCAATCCTAAAGTGAGTGGTTCAAATCCACTGGTCACTCTGCAGCCTTTAGAAGTCTTTTAAAAGTTTTGAAAACCCAAAGGGGCAGTTCTTCTCTGTCCTGTAGGGTCACTATGACTTAGAAATAATTGGTATGAAAGGCTGTGCAAAATGTACAAAGACTACAAGTTACACACCTCAAAGCCAGAGCACAGCTTAAGGAGAGTGGAAAAGAAAATTGAAAAGGCACATCTATGGGAGGTGTGAGGACAATTAGTGTTGAGAACATAAGACTTCGCAGATATTTTCAATTAAGCATAGCTTACTTTTCTGTACAATCTTTCCTTAAGAGTTAGCAGTCTTGTCCATTTTCCATCATTCCCTGAACAAACAGAAGAGTTTTAATCATAATGTGCTGATAGTAGCAAACTGGATTCTCACTTCAGAGGCTATCCACTGAAAAGGCAAGGGCTCGTCTACCTTTTGTTACACTGGGGGCTTGGGGAGTAGTTAGGACTCAGTTCCATCATCATCTCACCAGAAAATGGAACTCAGTCTATTTCAGGAATATAATTCTTCTCACCCTTTTTTCCTAGTCAGATGGTTCTCTGCAGGTTAAATCTTTGGACAAACTGTTATTTCCTTCTTATTGACAGGTGAATGGCATAACGGAACAGAGGCAACTTTATAGACTTTTCATAAATATTTCAAGATCTAAGTTTTTCTTCTTCAGAGTTCTCTTCAAATGCAGTAAACATTTCCGAACACATTTTCATATGCAGAAGTTAATCCATGTTGAATGTTTTAGAGGTGAAGTTGACTCGAAGCTGAGAAGTTGTGCCATCTTGTAATAAAGCTGGAAAAAATTAATTTTGATAAAGATGTTTGAACTCTTCACAGACCCATTTTGGGTTTCAGAACGTTAGACTCTCTAGTGGTTGTGCCAGATTCGCTACCAGTCGGTCAATCATGACTCATCACCACCCTACAGGGTGGAATTTCTCTTGTGGATTGCTGAGGTTGTAGATCTGTGTGGGGACAGAAAGTGTCCTCTTCCTCTTGCAGAGGAGCGGGTGGGCTTGAACGGTTGACCTTGCGGTGAGCAATCAAACACACCACCCACGACACCATCAGGGCTGCTTCTTGATTGCACAGGAACTCTTATTTCTAGCTCCCTTTAGGAGAACAGATTGGAACTGCCTGTCATTTAGTGCCTAATAAAGGTGAAGTGACACTTAGGGAAAATTCCAAGTTCGTGGAATTGGCACTCTTCAATACACCTTTGGATCCAAGGACATCGTGTGAAGCACAACTTGACCTAAATATTGAACACAACACAAACTACTTTAGATAAAGCCAGTTTGCACTTCTTCTATCTCAGGCTAGCTAACACTACATTACAATATCTTGATTTGTTTAATAGGTGAGTGAAGAGTGATTGATGGTATATATTCTGTATCTCAAAAACTAGAACAGAACAAAACTAGTGCCATTTTGGGAATCAGCAGGTCAAATGCAGCCAGATACAAGTCTAGCATTTTAGGCACCAAAATGTTTGTTGGGCAATGTTTTGGATCCAAGTTACATGAAATCCTTGGCAACTTCAGTCTTTTCCCTTTTTTATCATGATGTCATTTGCTGACTGGTCTACTTGTAAGGATTTCTGTTTGCTTCACAATGAGAATTAATCCATACCAGCAGACTATTAATGGCAATGTTTTTGAAAAGAGGAGTATGATCAGACTAAATGCACATCGACTTCATGATGGAAGACTAAAACAAACAAAAATCATTGCCATTGGGTGAGTTCTGAATCGTAGAGACTCTAGAGGACAGCGTGGAATGGTTCCTTTGGGTTTCTGAGTTTATAAAACTTTATGGAAGCCCACAGTCTTGGCTTGTCCCCAAGGAGTGACTGGTGGGTTTGAGCCAAACCATGGACCTGGCAGTTGGCAGCACAACTCTTAACCCAATGTGCCACGGGGACCCTCGGCAATTTGTCCCCCTTGCTTCTACTCGACACCATGTGAAATGGGCAAGAGGGAAGAAATTAGCCCAATATTTCAGAAACTTCTCATCAGATCTAGATCTCCCTTACCCCTGTAGAAGAGAAATGAACTGACAATAGTAGTCGAATCTATTCCAACTCATAGTAACCCAATTGGACTAGGTAGAACTGTGGGCTTCTCAGACGGTAACTCTATGGGAAGATTTAGCCTCATCTTTCTCCCATTGAGTGGCTGGTGGTTTTGAACCGCTGACCTTGAGGTTAGCAGCCCAGCATGTAACCACTACACCACCACCAGGGATAAATGGAGACATATTCTTTTTTTTTTTAAATCATTTTATTGGGGGCTCATACACTCCCATCACAATCCATACATCCATCCATTGTATGCAAAACACATTTGTACACTTGTTGCCATCATCATTTTCAAAACATTCTCTTTCCACTTAAGCCCCTGGTATCAGTTCCTCTTATTTCCCCTCCCGCCCTGGTCCACCCTTCCCCACAAACCCTCAATAATTTATAAATTATTATTTTGTCATATCCTACACTGTCCGATGTCTCCCTTCACCCACTTCCCTCTTGTCTATACCCCAGGGAGGAGGCCATATGTAGATCCTTGTGATTCCCCTTTCTGTTCCAACTTTCTCTCCACCCTCCCACTCTCACCACTGGTCCCGGAGGAATCATCTGTAAATGGAGACATATTCTTAGGGTCTCTAAATCAATTACATTTTCTCAAGTCTGGGAAAGGAGCCATATGCAGATATTTTATCTCACCCAGATATTACTGTGTTCAATTTTAAGTGGTGTTACATATATTGATATCATTTCCAGGTCCCTAGAGAAAGGCAAGATTGTGTAAGTGGGAAAATAAGTAAACAGAGAGGAAAGGTTGTTTAGAAACTTGGCATTCATCTTGGCTTCCTACAGGAAGCTGTTGCTTTGCTTTGTTTTAAAGTCAAAGAGACAGGGAAGTTGTAGAATCTTTAGCAAACTACAAGTAATTCAACATGTCCTGAAATGTGGCGTGATCTCTACCTTTGTTTAAGAGCATCAGTGTGTGTTGTTTTTGATCGTGTAAATATGTTTCTGATTAATGATTTTGTGAATTTACAGATAGATTTTGAGACTTCTTTTTCACCATTTCTAACCAACAATGCAGAAACCATTGTGTAAAAAACACATGGGAAAGACCCGTCAATGATAGAAAGACTAGGATGACTAACAGCTCTTGGTGGGAGGCACAGGATGGCCAGCGTTTTGTTCTTCTGTTCCGAGGGGTCTTCATGAGTCCACCGCCCACTGAATGGCAGCTAACAAAATCAGCATTTTCCTACTGGCTAAAATGAAGCACGGACAACTTAATCCCTTCCTGAAAGGGTCAGTTTCACAATCAGAGCCAGATCCCCACTCCCTGGATCTTTATCTTTCACTTTCCCGCAACTAGATAGTACTAGATTAATTCTGTCTAAAGTCAAATCGCTGAGATAAGGTCACCTCAAATGCCCAGAGTTAAACATTTGTAAATGTTACAGTGGAAATGGTACTCGGTGTAACTCACACAAAAATAAAGGTACTGTTGTGGTTAGTTGCCCTTGCATGGGTGGCATCCCCAAGCCACCCTGCATACAACAAAACCGAACACCACCTGGTCTCATCCGCCCATCAAGTCCACGTGTAAGGCCACTGTGGTAGCCAGTGTGAATTCACCTCCTTTTGAGTTTCCTTCTTTTTCCCCAACCCTCGACTTTACCAAACCTGATGTCCTTCTCCAGGGACTTAGCTCTCCTGCTAAGCGGCTGAAAGGACATTGGAACACAGTTTCACCAGCCTCACGTCTAAGGAACTGTCCTTTTGCCAAAATAGATTTGTTCTGGCTGACTATGGTATATTTGATATTCTTTGCCAACATAACAATTCAAAGACATCCATTCTTCTTTGGCTTCCTGATTCATCCTCCAGCTCTTACATATATTATGAGGTGATGGAAAATACCATGATTTAGGTTAAAGGCTCCTAAGTCTTTAAAGCAGCAATTCTCAATCTGTGGGGATTGAACAACCCTTTCACAGGGGTTGCGTAAGACCATCAGAAAACATATATTTCTGATGGGCTTAGGAACCACAACACCACTCCTCTATCCTTCTCCAGGGCTATGCCCACCTAGCATGAAGACTGCTACCCCAAGCCACACCATGCTTCAAGACAACATTTCATTTGTTTGTAATTAGAAATGCTAAATATTTCACAACATATAATTACATATTGTTTTTTGTTTATTTTTTCTTTGTTTTGTTTTTTTGTTTTGTGTTTTTGGGGGGCATCACTGCCGTCTGGTGGAAGTAGGAGACTCAGTCTTGCTCCTGGAGAGCTGCTGCTGGATTTGAACCACCAACCCAGTGGGCCACAGTCCCGCACACAACCACTATCCCACCAGGGCTCAGCCCCTACATATTGTTTTTGTGATTAATCACTATACTTTAATTATGTTCAATTTGTAACAATGAAAATACATACTACATATCAGATATTTACATTATAATTCATAGGAGTAGAAAATTATAGTTATGAAGAAGCAATGAAAATAATTGTATGGTTGGGGGTCACCACAGCATGAGGAACTGTATATTAAAGGGTCGCAGCATTAGGAAGGTTGCAAACCACTGCTTTAAAGTAGTAGCTCAGCTTTCAAACTCTTTAGAGAGATCTTTTGCAACATGTTTGCCCAGTGCTGCTTCTCTGGACACCAAGTGCGGATCCAATCAATGAAATTCTTAACAGCTACATTAATTGCTTAATTCATCATGATTTTGTTTATTAGTCCAGTTATGAGGAGTCTTTTTTTTTCCATTTGAGGTGTAATCTATTTTGAAGGCTATATTTTATCTTTATCAGTTAGTACTTTAAGTCCCCTTTGTGTCACCTTCAGACCAGCACCATCTGTTTTTGATCATATGCTACCTCTGAAAATGATTGAAATAATCCTTTTTGGTACAGTGACTATATATTACTTCCATCTTCTTCTGAAGCTTCTTGTGTGGTTTGATTTGACCCATAGGATCCTTCAATAAGGCAATACAAGACGTAATTTTTCCCTTCAATTCTGTCAACTTAAGAAATTCAGAGTGTGTTCTTCCCATTCTGTTTTCTAACTCCAAGGTTCTGTACATTCCATTATACTACTGTACGTTTTGATATACAGGAAGTAATGGGGATGGAAGGAAAAGATCAAACTATGTTATATGAGTTGGCACATAGGATGCACACACTTACTGAATGCGATCAGGAGGCTTCACTAAGGAACCATAGGAAACTAGAAAAACTCCCAGGTTTCTAGGGGCCGAGCATATACCTAGGAGAGCGAGGTGCCACAATCAGTAATGAAGAGGAAGGAATATGCTTCGAAAAAAAGAAATGCTATCAAGTTTTGTGCAAAAAGATATTAAGTACCTGGGGACATAACCAGTTGGAAGAACTATGTTGATCATCTGAAGCAGTTTTCAGTGGCAACGGAGAAAAGTTAGAAAGATAAAATAATTGTTCTATATTATTATAATACACCTGCTCATTGAATGCAACAGGAAGGGTGAAGTCCTTCCATGAAGAGTTTGTTCCCCCAAAGAGAAGAGTACCAAAGATATGACCCTACAGATCTCTCCTTACAAGGAGCCAAACATGAAGAGGAAACAAAATCCAGACAAGAAGGGCTGGTGGGAGACGGAAGAGAGAAACCAGATGAGCCTGGGTCGCATGGTGAGGTCCAAGTACAGGGAGAATTTCAACAAGAGGAGGTAGTGCAGGCAGATTAAATTCAAGACGAGAAGAAATGTTCCCTCTACGTCTCCGTTCTTTTATATTTTACAATGAGGATCGTAAAAGCACCAACCTACAAGATCAAGAGAAAGATTTAAGAGCACAATCAGGGTCCTTTCCTTCTCATCTGGGTTTGTCAAAGTGGGGTGGGGGTGGGGCGGGGCAGTGTCACCGTGAAGCTACCAGTATTACAAATACCAGCAAAGTCCCCAAGCAAAACAGGTTCCGGCTAAAACCAGGCTGGAACAAAAATAAGAAGCCCACTCTGAGGGATTAGACACTGAAAATCATATGAATAACAGCCGGATGTTGTCAGCTATAGAGCCAGAAGATGAAAATGGGTGGACGCTGGCTATCTTGAATCAGATAAGCGTGTGGTCTACTCTGCAGTGAGTGACAAATTCAAGAGGAATGGTGTTGCACTCCTCATCAGAAAACATTTCGAGATCTATCTTGAAGCACAAGCCTCCCTTTGGTAAGATCATACCTCTACGCCTACAAGGAAACCCATTCATCCACAGATTGCTCAATTTTATGTACACGTCGCTAAATAAATGATGAAGACATTGAGGAATTCTACTTGCTTCTTCAGTCTGAAATTGATCACACATGAACTAAAGTTATATTGGTGATAACTGGTGATTGGAATGTGAACGTTAGAAGTAGCAGAGTGGTTCTTGTTTGGAAAATGCTGTTTTGGTAATAGAAACTAAACTGGGCATCTCATGATAGAATTTTGCAAGACCCACAACTCCTTCACTGCAAATATCTTTTTTCAACAACACAAAAACTAACTATGCAAGGGTAGTTGACCAAATGGAAGATACAAGAATCAAATTGATGACATCGGGGGGGATCAGATGCTGGAGAAATAAAGCTTCATCAGTCAGAGCATGGTCAGGAGCTGACCGTTAACCATACAATCAACTGTGCGTAGGCAACTTCAAATGGAAGAAAAAACAAGTCCATGAGAGACAAAATAAAACTGAACATATCCCACCTGAATGTAGAGATCATCAGAGGAAAGTATGTGATGTATTGAATATTTATGATCTAAGACTAGACCAAGGTATGGGATGATATTATGCATGAAGAAGGCAAAGGTCACGAAAAATACAGGAGAGAGAGAGATGACCAAGGTGAACTTTGGATCTCTAAAAGTCATATCTGAATATGCAAAGTAGTTAAAACACATGGAAGAAATTATGACATTAAAAAGTTGAACGCAATATTTTGAAGGACAGCTTGAAGAGACAAAGTAAAGCATTATAATAAAATATGCAAAGATCTGGAGTTATAAAACTAAAAGGCAATTAACATTGGCATTTCCAAAGATAAAAGAACTGAAGGAAATTTTCAAGCCATTAATTGTAATATTGAAAGCTTCTAGGAGCGAAATATGGAGTGATGCAGGAAGTATGCCAGATACAAGAAATGCAAGATACACATGGAGTCCCTGTTTCAAAGGATGGGATCGGAGCACAGACCAGGGGTGAGAATAACTTTTCCAAGAAGCAGAGTTCATTGCAAAGTAGATCATGGCAGATACGGTTAGGTAAAAATGTGGCACCTTATCATTTGTTTTCCCTTTTGACCCATTTTAAAGTTGTTCTAGTTTTAATGTTCTCTGCTCTCTTTTTTAAAACAGGATTTCCTTGATTTTATCTTGTTACTGCTGTTAGTTTTTGGGGCTTGGGGGGGGGGGGAGTTTGTTTTTCTGTATATGAAATCTAAGATAGATTAATCTATAGAGACAGTAACTTGATTTATGGTTTCTTGGGGGTATGGCGGGTGAGGTTGGAGGAAATGGAGAGCTAATAACAAGGAGACCAAGAAAGAAGAAAATAATCTAAAATAGTGGTAATGATTATGCAACTCTTTTTTATATGATTGAACTATAATATATGGATTGTGTCCTAGTAAAAATGTTTTTTTTAAATGTCAGAGGGGGAAAGTGGGGAACCAATTACAATGATCAACGTATAATATTCCCCCAGGGTGACAAACAGCAGAAACGTGGGTGAAGAAAGACAGCAGATGGTGTAAGATATGAAAATAATAATTTATAATTTATCAAGGATTCATGAGAGTGGGGGGGGGGGAATGAGGAGCTGATACCAAGGGCTCAAGTAGAAAAACAATGTTTTGAAAGGGATAATGGTAGCATATGTACAAATATGCTTGACACGATGGACATATGAATTGTTATAAGAGATGTAAGAGATCCGATAAAATGATTAAACAAACACAAAAGATGTCACGGGCATGCACACACACAATAATCAGCTGGTGGGTTGGCATTCAGCCATCTAAAATGGCCACATAGGGTCAAGAGCTGACGCTATTGAGGGAAGATATCATAATGGAACTGAAGGCTTTGGGGAAAAAAAAAAAAACAACAACAAGGCTCCAGGAATTGACAAAATGTTTATTTACCAAAAATGTTTCATCAAGCTGATGGAGTACAGGAAACACCCACTAGTCCATGCCAAGAAATTTGGAAGTCAGCTACCTGGTCAACCAAATGGAAAAGACCCATATACATGGCCCTTTGCAAAGAAAGGACACCCAACAGACTGCAGAAAGTATTGAACAATATCATTCATGCCACATGCAAGTACAATTTTGCTGGAGATATATATATATTTAAAGATGCAGCAGTATTTTCATAGAGAGTTGCCAGATATTCAAGCTAGATCCAGAAGAGATGGCATGAGGGATAGCACTGCTGATGACAAATCTCAGCTGAAAACGGAGACTAGCTAAAAGATATTTACCTGGTTTGGGGTTTTTTTTTTGGGGGGGGGCGGTCACTGCCCTCTGGTGGGAGTAGGAGGCCCAACCTTGCTCCTGGAGAGCTGCTGCTAGATTTGAGCCGCCAACCCAGTGGGCCGCAGTCCCACACTCAACCACTATGCCACCAAGGCTCAGCCCTGATGTTTACCTGTTTTATTGACAATGCAAAGATATTCAACTGTGTGGATTATAGCAAGTTATGGATAACATTGCAAAGAATGGTAATTCCAGAACTCATACAGGACCTGTACATGGACCGAGAGCCAGCCATTTGAAGAAACAAGGGAAATGACTTAAAATCAGGAAAAGCATGCATCCAGGTTGTAGCTTTTCACCATTTTTATTCAATCTGTATGCAGAGCAAGTAACCTGAAAAAAAAGTAGATTATCTGAGGAAGAACATGTCATTAGGATCAAAGGAAAGCTCACTAACAACCTGAGCTGTGCAGGTGATGACCTTGCATGTTGAAAGCAGAAGACTTGAAGAGCTTGCTGATGTACTTACAATTTGGATTCAATATGGATTACGACTCAATGTAAAGAAAATCAAAATCCCTAAAACTGGATAAATACACAACCCCCTGATAAACAGAGAAAAGATTGCATTGTCAAGGATTTCATTTTATTTGGATCCACAATCAATGCTCATGAAAGCAGCAGTCAAGACATCAAATGACAAATGACATTGGGCAAATCCGGTGGGGAAAAGACCCTTAAAGTGTTAAAGGACCAAGATGTCACTTTGAGGACAAGGGTGACCCTCACCAAAGCCATAATATCTACCATCAGCTGCATGTGAAAGGTGGACAATGAATAAGGAATCCGGAGAGGAACTGATGCATTTGAAGGATGGTGTTGGCCAAGAATATTGAAAGCACCCAGGTGAAAAACCCACACAAATCTGACTTGGAGGAAGCATAGCTAGAATGCTCCTTAGAAGAGTGGTGAGATTTGATCTTGCATACTTTAGGGCATGTTTTCAGAAAAGATTGGTCCTTCGAAGGGACATCATGCTTTGTAAAGTAGCCAATGAAAAGAAGGCAGGCCTTCCATGAATACACAAGAGAGTAGCTGTAGCCATGGGCTCAAGGATACCCAATGTGAGGATGGTGCGGGATTGGCGAGTGTTTTATTCTGATGTCCATAGGGGCACTGTGCATTGGAGCAGACTTGACAGCATCTGACAATACAGGGACCCAAGGAGCCCTGATAGCTCAGGCTGCTTATTCATCAGCCACTCTTCCAGAGAACAATGAAGCAGACAGTGTGCATAAACATTAGTGCCTCAGAAGCACTGTGGAGCATCTTGTAGCTACATAATTTCATGTCAACTTGAAGATACATCAAAGTGTATACAGTGGTATTCAACATGTCAATCAGGTCACAGTCTGATGGTGAGCTCCTTGGAGCAGTGGTTCTCAACCTGTGGGTCGAGACCCCTTTGGGAGTCAAAGGACCCATTCACAGGGATCGCCTAAGACCTTCAGAAAACATGATTTACATTATGAGTCATAACATAGGAAAATCACAGTTATGAAATAGCAATGAAATAATGTTATGATTGGGGACACCACAACTTGAGGAACTCTATTAAAGGGTTGCAGCATTAGGGAGGTTGAGAACCACTCCTTAGAGCATGGTCTTCTCATAAGGAGGATTCTGGGAAGAAAAAAAAACCTACCTCTCTCTGCTTTACTTTCCTTCTGGCTGAGCCTGATGGGAGCCAAAGCCCTGGAGATTCGTCTACCACCATTTGATGACCATTCATTTACCACAATACTTTGCAGTCACTGGTGTGTGATATTCCTGCATTCTGCATCATTGCTTGTGACTGGGTGGGTCTGAAGAGGAATCTAGGGACTAGTATCAGATTTATAGACTAATGTTGGGCAGGGTTGCGCTGTTTCCCTGATATAGAAAGCTTTTTGAGAAAAAACTCTTTCTCACATATATGAGTGTCACTGGAGGCGTTTCTCTAGTCAGCCCAGCCTCACACAGAGCAGTTCTGTTCTGTCCTGTAGGGTGCATGGGAGTGGAAATCTACTCAACGATAATGGGTAGGAAATTTTACATAGGCACGATCTTGTCTCTTAAGGAATTTATTTGGTATTTTGTAACTCATTCGATTGGGTCAACCCTTTGTCATGTTACCATCATGATCTGTTCTCTTTTAGTACAGACGGGGTACATAAACTTTAGGAACGTTTCTTAGTTGTCTATTCAGTGCCGTTGGCCTCACAGTCAATTTTTTTTAGCAGTTTGGGTTGTGGTAGCTTACTTATGCATACTCACATTCTTCTCAACATTAATCATATGTGAGTTTTTCTTCATAGAAAAAGGATCTTATGCTATGAAGCTAGGCACAATATAATACTGCAGGCATTTCAAGTATATCGACAATAATTTATCCTAATCTGGTGGAAATACTCCCTTAACACTATACTACTCCCACAGACAAACCACCTATCACAAAGCATCAGGAAACTAGTGACTTCTGGGAAAACAAATAAAATGCCTCTTGGTTTATGTACAAGACTTGCATTATATTAGCCTCAAATTACTGACCATCTGCCAAGATTCACTTTCCTTTTGTAGCTTCCCAATGAAGTTATTGCCTCTTATATTTGAGATGATTCCCGGGAAAGTGAAAATCCAATTAGTAAACATTTCCATGATTTGAAGCCTGCTCATTTCCATTTGACTCTCACAGGCAATTATGCATTGATTAAGCCAATCCATCTAGGTGTTCTGAGGCATATTTATCAAGCCTCCCCTCCCCCCAGCCTTCCATTCAGATTCCACATGACAGTCTAAACAGGTTTAAATGAAGCACATAAAGACAGACTGATTACGTTCAATTGCTTTTTCCATCAAGCCTCTGGTACTCTGAAAATCAGATTCTGGAGTCTGGAAATAAATTAATTTTCAACAATGCAAGTAAACTGAGAACACAGTTGGTATAAATCCTGCTTACATGACAGCTTCTGGCTCCATATTGTCCTTTTGTGACTGAACATGATATGAGAGAATGCCTACATCTACTCAGCCTTGATGGGCTAGTGCCAATTTGTTGAAAATTTAAAAGAAAAGAAAAAGAGACCTTGATTCGGTTGCTGAAACAATGACATGTTAATCAAACAAAATTCTATAAATCATACAACCAAGCCCATATATAAAAAGGAATCTTAATATAAGTATTTAAAATATGAGATAAAAATGTGAATAGGGTATTTGTATTTGCTACTTACTGATAATAAACCTCCTCCCCACACAAAAACCTATTTTATTCCCTCCTCGCCACTTTATAAAGGACCTCAATGATCTATCACTTCATTAAAGAGGTCTTCCCTTTAATACCACAGTGTCCTACCATCCCCTGAGTTAGTCTGGGTAGACTAGAGAAACAAAATTCCTAGACACTCATATTTTACACTTGATCTTAGCCAAAAGGCCAAGAAGCGATATGAGAGTGTTTTCTAAAGAGTAAATTAAGAAAGCATTCCAACCCAGTGCTGTCCAAGCCCATAAGTCCAACATTAGCCCATATGTCTGTCTGACACCGATCTACAAAGTCCTCCTCAATCTCACAAAACACACACAATGATGCCGATTGCAGGAGGAAAGCTGAATCAGTGAGAGTGTAAGCATCTCAGTGCTGGCAGGGGTCTCCAAATGGCTGCACTAGCACTCAGGGCTCCAACAGGGTAGGTCTATGTGCCTTCTCCTCAGGGATGTCTCACAGGAAGGGAGCCTTGCCAGCTGAGGCAGAGACAAAAAAGGTGAGGCTCACCAAGCTATTTATCTCTCCATCCTTCAATTAAACTGCCGTTCAATTAAGCCCCAAATTAAGCCAGATTGGCACAATAAACCTTTCTATCACACCTTCTTTGCTACATTTTAAAAACCATTTTATTGGCACATAATCCACAGATTATATAATGTAATGATTTGATCATCTGCAGAAAAGTTGTACAATCATCACCCCAGTTAATCTTAGAACATTTCCACCACATTTCAAAAGCACCATCTAGTGCCCAAACCCAAACCCATTGACATTGTGTAGACTGCGACTCAGAGCAGCCCTGTGGGATAGAGAGCAGAAATGGCTCCTGTAAACCTTTACGGACCTTCCTGGAGGCATCAACCGGACTGGGCCGGGATTTCCACTGGTTTGGCAGTTACGTAACGATGCAATTGGGCAGTTATGCAAAGACATTTGCAATGTGTTCCAAGTTCTGACCTCTCTGCGTTTCGGAAGGTGCCTGGGGCTTGGTTCCTGGGTTCCGGCTGCGCTGCTAGCTGCAGTTAGCAGGTGGAACCCAACAGCACCTCCTCAAAAGAAAGATGAGAGTTCCTAATCCCGCAAGATCCACTGCCTGGGACACCCAAGGGGGCCGTTTTATTTTGTCCTGTAGGATGGCTATGAGTTTGGCATCCAAGACAATGGGCTTTCAATGCTTAGGAAGCAGGATTGGGTTATGCTTTGGGGGATTCAAAGTCTCAAGGAACAAATGAGCTGCCACGCAGTCAGCGTCAACTCAGCAACCCCATAGGGCAGGGTAGAATGGCAAGGCTTCCCTCTGTTACCCACAAAGCCACTCTCTCAGTTGTCTCCTGCTGCTAGAACAGAAACGCCACAAGTGGGGAGCTTCAGCAAACATGATGGGCAGCTGCCGAGCAGCAACCAGCGCCACCACCGATAACAAAAATCAATCAACTCCACGAAACAAACAAACAGGCAAGCAAGGGAGAACTCAAATGGCCCATGAACGCAGGAAGTGATGCTCCACCTTCCCACGAATCAGGAAAATAAAAATAGAAACAACAATCATTCCCCGTTTTACACTCAAACAAGCAGGACAAGTTAAAAAGGTGAAATTCATGTTGGTCAAATGTGGGGGCACCAGCCTCTCATCCATGGAAGGATTACTGGAAACTCTGCTAAACTTTTTGGATAATAATTTGAGTTTAAACCACCAAGATCCTTTGACTTCATGATCTTTTGGAAATTGATCCTCTAAATAAAAATCAACAACAATACAACACTGTGTTAGTCCGGGTAGACTAGAGAAACAAATACATAGTCTTGCATATGGATATAAGGGAATGGTTTATATACAAAAGGAATGGAACACTGAGAAAGCATCCCAATCCGTCCAGTTCAAAGTCATAAGTCCGATATTAGCCCATATGCCCGATACTGGTCTATAATGTCTCCTTCCGACTCACAAAGTCACAGGTCAGTGGGTGCAGAATCCTGGTACTGGCAGGGGTCTCCCCATGACTCCTCGTTTCCAGGGCTCAGGGTGCATCAACAGCATCCAGTGGTGGTAGAAGCAACTCATCGCTGGCAGGAGTCTCCACATGGCCTCTAGCTTCAGAGGTCTGGCTCCATCAGGGCAAAGCCATGTGGCTTCTACTCCGGCTCCCCAGACCCTGCCATCTTGTCTTTTCCGTGATTCATCGTCTCTGAGACTAACTCTCAGCAACTGGGGAGATAGCTTCTCATCTTCATAAGGGAAATATCACAAGATTTCCCAGACGTATTAGGAGAAAGCCATGCCCACACAAAGGCATCATTGGTTACTCAATGGCTATCTCTAGATTAACAGGCTAGACTCCACCCCTACATCTCAATCATAAAATTAACATAAGCATATGACCACCACAAACACTCTCAATCGTTATAAATTTTAATATAAGTGTATGCATTTTCATGTAAAAAATTTAAATGTGCTGTGTTAGACTGAGTTCTCTAGAGCAGTGAAATTGGTGACTCTTGTATGTGTATGTAGATAAAGATTTGTAATAAGTGGTTTATGCAGTGGTTGAAGTGGGCTCAAGCCTGTGAGTCAGATGTAAGCTGAAATCTTCTCCTGACTCTTAAAGCTGCAGAGTCGGACAAACAGGAAGCAGAAAGACCATGGGCTGGGAGATGGAGAATTGAATGAATCTGAGATCCACCAAGTGAATCCAAAATTCTGATGGCTCTTGCAATTGGCAGGCCATATAACAGGAGGTTGATGAACCACACACAGGGTCCAAATCCGGCATTAAAAGTGAGCTAATTGTCACACACTGTCAATCTGTACTAAGAGTAGTTCGCGCCCCAATGAAGCCTCCCTTCACTGGATCAAGACTGGGACTGATAAACTGCTTGGCTGCTTTACAGAAGAGTCCATCTTGGAATTGACCACACTATGTGAGATCACATCATAGGGAGGACCCTGATCTAGTTTATTGACATAAGACCTATTACAAAGATCTTTCTTTCAATCTCCATCTCAGTATTTAATAACTTTATACATATAGGGTTATTCTTCTGCTGCTTTTTAAGAATTATCAACTTGTCAATTGTTTAGGGCCCAGATTAGATTACCTCTACTCTCTAAATTTTACTTATTTCTAAAAGATATACTTAGGATCTTACTTTGGCTATCATTGCTATATTTTGGGAGCCCCATTCAACATTGTTTGGCATTAATAGCCTTTCATTTCTCTGTAGGGTAGCATTGCTGGCACCATAACGATTCGCAAAACATTGCTGCATGCATTTGGCTTGCATTAAACACGACAGATGCTCCATTTAATTCCAGTCTGTGGAACTTCAGCCTGGGCATTAGCACAGTTTGGAAACCGGTATGTTTTTTAAAGTCCCTAAGTGACTTCAGGATATAGTCAGGGTTGAAACACTACCCCTGTCACTCACTGCCATCAAGTTGATTCCAAGTGACCATGACACTAGAGAGTGGATTAAAAAAAAACTCCAACTATTTGCTAGGGTAGCTTTGTCCAAAATCACATTGTAGAAGAGAGAATGGAGCTAGAAGGGAGGGCAAATAGAAATGGAAGCAAAGGGGAAATAGGAGGAAGACTAACATTGAGGGAATTGCCACCAAAATGGATATCCATTATTGAACGGAGAAGCAATTTGCTCTGTGAAATTTCTGCAACAGAAACTTAAAAAAATTTTTTTTGTTTTAACGGTGGTTGACTGAACTCTTCCACGCAAAGAAGCCAACAACTCATCAGAATTTGACCCTGTTCAAGATGCTCTTCTCCTAGAAGCCAACGTAAGAGCAATGAATGCACCAGGACAGGGTGGAGCAGTAGGTCCAAGACCTCGTTGACTTCTTGGCCTTGTTGGAATTTTGATCTTTAAGGAATGGCAAGACATGGGGGATTTCCAAGGTAGCATTGGTAGAGGAAAGAGAGGAAAGAGAAGTCCTTATCATTAGAACTACCCCTCCCCCACCCCCCAATTTATATTTGTCTTTGGAGAAGAACATCAGCTTGGCGTCACAAAGGGTTTGGAGACAACAGAAAGCCCTTCATAACCTGGATGGACTGCAACAGTGATAGCCATTGTGAGGATGGCAGGGCATGGGATAGTGTCTCAATCTGGTGTAGGTATGGTTTCTAAGAGCCAGGGTTGACTTGCAACCAAATAGTCCCTAACACTAACAGCATTATCATTATGATCTCAATAAACTGTTGGCAGTTTATTGATTAAGACCTTTGAGTAGAGTAAAGTTCTTGCTTAACAAGACTCGTGAGGATAAAACAGGATGTGCTAAAAGAGTTCCCAACAAAGTGAGTAGATAACCTTCGAGTTGCTCAGTGATATCTTTTTGGTCATTGTTGATAAAATGAGAATTGGCAGGTAGCCTCTGTACATCCTGCTGCATATGCTTTGGTTTAGAAGAAATGACTTAACACATCAGAGTAAATGATGAGCAAATCTGGAGTCAGAGACATTGACCGTGGTCGTATAGATGACTACCCATTGGCCTGCTGACTGCCAGGTCGTTGGTTTGAAGCCAGCCGCTACCCTGTGGGAGAAAGATGAGGTGATGTGCCCCTGCAAAGACTGACAGTCTACAAACCCCAATGGGGCAGTTCTACTCTGTTCTAGAGAGACACTTCGAGGAGGAATCAACTCACGACAAGGTTCAGTTTAGTTGGCTGGAATATTTCCTTTGAGAGGATTATCAAATATATCATTAATTGAATGTGAAAGCATTCACATACTGAATGTTCATAGACAGTACAGAATTGTAAAGAGAGTCTTTAGAGACAACGTTTCCTTTGCTGACTGGAAATGTTTTTAGTATAGTAAGTGACATATATAGCTGTGACGTTAAGATAGCTATGGCATTTTCTGTAGTCATTCTGGCTTGATCTTCTATTCTCTTTATTTAGCACCCCTTTTCTTTCTAGAACTGGACTTCCTAAAACTATACTGTATGTCTCCCTTGAGGACACATTCTTCTCCATGAAACTCAGCTGTGAACCTACAGTTTGGCTGTTTGAACCCCCAGTGCCACCTGGGAAAATCACTCACTCACTCTCTTGCTCACTGCCACGGAGATGAGTCCAACCCATACTAATTCTGAAGGACACTGTGGAACTGCCCCTGTCGGTTTGCACAGCTATAAATATTTACAGGAGTAGAAAGCCTCATCTTTCTCCCTCCAAGACAGTGGTAGGTTTGAACTATGGACCTTGTGGCTAACAACCCATTAAGTCAAATAGTCCTGGCAATCTGCTTCTGTAACAGTCATGAAAACCCGAGGGGCATGTTTTCTCTGTGATATGAGTTCAGGGGACATAGTCAAAAGGGGATGATAGAGTGGCAGTGGGAGAACAACAAAATTTATTTTATCCCTAATTCACACTTCAGGATAAAAATATATCTACTTGTATTTGTTTCCTACACCCATTTTCCTTAATGTCCAGTCGGCTTTGAGAGTCAATGAAACTCAGAAAAGTGTCCTTTACTAAGAGCATGTGCACTCTGTAATCCTCTCATAAATTTTTAGTCGTACTAAACATGTGCATATGTTTTATACATATTTCACTTGTTCATCTATAGTTTCTACTTATTTTTAAAAGTACTTATGTCTTTAGCTGGTTTACGTCTTTAGAACATAAATCTTTTAAAGCACAAACTGTGTGTTCATTTCCCTTGGTTACTCCCCCAGAGTTCCAAGCTGAGTGATTCACACGTGGGCGCTCAATTTATGTTTAGGAATGATTATGGTGGTGGTTCTTAACCTTTTTGTTTCTATGGCATGCTTTAGAATAGTAGTTTTGGGGTGACATACTTGAAGGAATTCGAAGCATGAAGCAACTAAGACAAGCCAGAAATAATTACAGAATAATCGCTACTACAATAGGTAATAATGTCTTCCAGTATCTAGGCATGCATCCCCAGTTACCACATCTTTGAATATTATGACAGTGTTTGAGTAGAGCTATTTATAAATCTGAAGGTGTTCTGTTAAAAGTTTGGTGAGCAAAGATTTCTCATGTTTTCTTTTATTAGATTGATGCCAAGAGATCTTTTTGCTCTGTTACTGGTAACTGTTTGTACAGATGAAACAGGCTTGCTTGCTGAGAGCAGAGAGGACTTGCAGCAATACCTGTGAAGAATAATCTTTGATATAGTTTGCAGCTTCATGTAAAGAAAACCTAAAGCCTCACAGCTGGACCGTTAGGCAGCATCATGATAAATGGGGAAATAATTGAAGTTGTCAATGATTTCATCTTGTTTGGATCCATAGTCAAAGTCCACGGAAGCATCCGTCAAGAAATCAAGCTACCTATGACATTGGGCAGATTCAAGAGCAAAAATGTCACTTGAGGACTAAGTTCAAGGTGACCCAAGCTGTGGTATTTTCCCTCATCGGCATGTAAAAGCTAGACAACACATAAGGAAGACCAGTGAAGAATGATACCTTTGCCTGATGGTTTGGGCAAAAAATATTGAAAATACCAGAAGGATGAGCAAATTTCTCTTGGAGAAAGTACAGCCAGAATGCTCTTTAGAAGGGGAGATAGTGAGACTTGTGCAACAAACGTTGGATATGTTATCAGGAGAGACACGTCCCTGAAAATTGACATCTTGCTTTATAGAGGGTCAGCAAAAAAAGAGGAAGACCCTGACTGAGATGGATTGACACATGACAACAGTCGTGAGGATGGCACAAGATGGGGTAGTGTTTCCCTTGGTTGCACAGCGGGCTGCCACGAGTCAGAGCTGACTTGAGGGAATCTAATAGTAATGGCATTGGCACTATTGCAGATTGTGTCTCACGACCAATTTAACCCAATAGTCCATATAAATGCAAAAATAAAATTGACCATAACAAAATATACACACACACAAATGCAACAAGGAAGCAGATGGGTCTAACACATAACCAGTATGCCCCGAGGGCTCCTCTCATACACTGCTAATGGGACTCTAAAACTGTGCAACCGCTATAGAAAGTAATATAGAGCTTCCTTACACAATTGGGAAGAGAAATACCATATTACCTAGCAATCCCTTTAAGTATCAACTACCCTGTGAGTTGATACTTAATCATAGCCCAAATCTAAGAACTATTAGTTCTTATGACATAGCCCTACTCTATACCTAGTCTCATGAAAGCATCATTGGAGATGTGTATGTTATAGCCCAGTGTGGTGAAGAGGTCAGATGGTGCCCAACCATAACAAAGAATTGGGTCTGTAGACTTAAAGATTTGTCTTGAAACAAATAGCCATGGAACTGAGGTGACAGCAAAGTCTACATGCACACAATCCTGTGTGACCCAAGGATTGCAAATAATAAAATCCAAGACCAGAGAAGGGAACAATACTAGAGCTTAAATTCTGAGCACCTGGTTTGCAGAAGGCTATGGATGACAGTGGAAGCCAAAATCCATTTGCAGAGTACCTGCTTGGATTAAGCCTCTGGCGAATGCCCTCTGATCTCTGCGCTGGGATGTAAATGGCCTTGCTATTAGACAGAGTGTATTGGAAAGTGGACTAACAGATGTACTTGGGTTAAAGCTTAATACGTTATCATTTGTTCTCTCTGTAACCATTTAAAATTTGTTCTAGTCTTTATTATTTTCCTTGACCTTTTCAACTAAGGTTTTTCTATGTTTTATTCTGTTATTTCTATTGGGTTGGGTTTTTATTTTGCTTTTATTTTTTTTTCCTATTTGAAATCCAGGAGAGGTAAAGCTATAGAGTTAGACATTAGATTAATAGTTTCTTGGGGTTATGACAGTCGAGATTGGGGAAAATGAGGAGCTAATAATGAGTACAAGAAAGGAGAAAATGTTGAGAAAAATTGACCTGGCGATCCAGGATGTGAATGCAGCATGACGGCATGGAGTGAGGAACCACTGGAGGAGTCTAAGGGCCCAACCCCAATCCCAACTGCATGGACAGCCAGCAGCTGACTCTCTTCCCAGGAGAGTTTGCTTTGGAGGTCAGCACTGAAGCTGCGGTGAGACAGCTGGAGTGAGACAGGCCTAATCAGAGCACACGAGAACAAATGAAGGGGGAGGAAGAGAGAATGGAGTGCATCCTGGCCCATTGAGCCTTGAGAACGATATTCCCACTCAGAACAGCCAATGCATAGAGAAGACCATATGGCCGACCCCACTATGAATCATGGCATCCCTCGCTGACACAGACCCTACGGGGACAACAATGGAGAAACCAGGTCAGGATTGTACCCTTTCTGACCCCAGCACACCAGGGCAAATCATTAAGGGTGTGCAACAGAGCATGGATTTCCTGATGGGTTGCCAAGGATATACTTTGGGGCCAGGGTGTCTCGGACTCAACTGGAGGACACTTCTGGGTGTCAATGAACAGACCTTGAACTATTTACAGGTTTTTATTTTGTTATTATTTTATTTTTTACTTATTTATATATATTTTTGTACATGGAGTTTTTGTTGTTATCATCGCTTTATTTTCTTTGATTGCTCATCTTAGGATGCCTGCTTTTTTCTAGCATATACTGTTATCTCTCCAGGTCTCTCTAGATATGATAGGCTGATGAACCATCTGGAGGAGAAAATAATGGAGCTGATGGTCCTGGGGGCCGGGACAAGGGAGACAAGGAGGAGGGGTAAAAGAGATGGTGTTGACCAAGTCAAAGATAAGGGAACAACAAGTGATTCAAAATCAGTGACAAGTTGGGTGTGAGAGACCCAAAAGGGATTGAGCAAGCGTAATTAAACAAAGATAAAATACTGAAACTCCAATGGAGGCTGAGTATGATAGTGGGACAAGAGGAAAGCAAAAGAAAATAGAGGAAAGAACTGGGGAGTAACAGGTATTTATTGCAATCTAAATACAGGCATGTGCATAGGTGAATATATTTATATATGATGATGGGGAAATAGATCTATGTGCATACACTTATAGGATTGGTAGTAAGACAGCAGATGAGCATTGGACCTCCACTCAAGTACTTCTTCAATGCAAGAACATTTTTGTTCTAGTACATTGGCATTCCATCATGCTCACCTTTCTGACACAATCACTGAAGACAAATGTGTGCATAAGCAAAAGTGGTGAAGAAAGTTGTTGGTGCCTGGCTATCAAATGATGTAGCATCTGGGGATCTTAAAGACTTGAAAGTAAATGAGTGGCCATCCAGCTCAAAAGCAACAAAGCCCACATGGAAGAAGCACACCAGCCTGTGCAATAACAAGGTGCTGAAGGGATCGGGTATCAGGCATTAAAGAACTAAAAATTATATCATTATAAATGTGGGAGAGTACAGATTGGGGACCCAAAGTCCATCAACAGGTAAGTGACAGCCTCTTACAGAGAGGTTGTAGGAAGGAGATGAGCCAGTTACGGTACAATGCAGCCAACAATGAAATATGCAGCTTTCCTCTAGTTCTTAAATGCTTCCTCCCATCCACTATCATGATCCCAATTCTACCTTACAAATCCAGCTAGACCAGGGGGATGCACACTGGAACCAGAAATAGGGATAATTCAGGACAGACGATCCTTTCAGGATCAGGGGTGAGAGTGGTGATGCCAGAAGGGTGGAGAAAGATGGAGTAGAAAAGGGGAACCTATTGTAGGGATCTACATATGATCTCCTCTCTGGGGTATGGTCAACAGGGAAGTGGGAGAAGGGACACATTAGACAGTGTACGATGACAAAATAATGACAATTTGTAAATTGCTAAGGGTTTGTGGGAGAGGGGGAGTGGGAAGGGAGGTGAAAAATGGGGAGCTGGTACCAGGGGCCTAGGTAGCAGGAGATGTTTCGAGAATGATGATGGCAACAAATGTGCACATGTGGTCTGCATACAACTGACATGTATCGATCATGATAAGAGTTGTATAAGCCCCTGAGAAAATGATCTATACATTTTTTTAATTTAAAAATGAAAATACTAAAAAAATGGATTGTAATGATGACTGCACAACCCTTTAATAGGTTTAAGCTATTGAACTGTATTATATGTGAATTATTTGGCATAAAACTTACAGTTAAAAAAAGGATAATGAAAAAACTGTGAAACTTTTTGTGGCACGGATGGATTTGAAAGACACTATGCTGATCACCAGAGGACAAATATGATACGAAAGCATTATTATAAAAGAAAAATCAAGATAAAGGTATTTCCATACCAAAGTGACAGACTTTGATGGTTACCTGGGTGGGAGGGGGAGAGAGGGATCAGCAAGCAGTAGGCTGGAGAGAAGACAGATGTGAGCTAAAGTAAAGGGGAAGATAATATTCAACAAAAGGAAGAAGAGGTGGGAAATGGTGAGGGGGGGGGGGAACCAGAGGAAGCTATTGGTGATGTGATATGTTGTTTCAGTTTTTGAATATACAAATGATGATCTGAAATGCAACCTCTCATCCAGTTCATAACAAAAGTGTAAAAAAAATGAATATATAAGACATACATAAAATTTTCATACCTACTGAAATGTGAAGCACTTTGGTGGCTCAGTGAGGTCTGATGGCATCGTGGTTACAGATGGGCTGCTGACCGCAAGGTGAGCAGTTTGAAACCACCAGCCGCTCCTCAAGAGGGAGGTGGGGTTCCTACTCCTGGGAGGAGTTACTGTCTCAGAAACCCGCAGGGCCAGTTCTGCCCTGTCCTGTCATCCTGCCCTGTCACTTGGAATCAGAGTTGACTCAGCAGCTGTGGCTCAGGGTCCATGAGCCTGAATGGACTTGACAGTAACCGCTTATTTATTGTCCACTACAAAAAAAAAAAAAAGATGAGTCTCTGGATAACACACATGGTCAACTACTCCACTAATAACTAAAAGGTTGGCAGTTTGAATCTGCCTAGAGGCACTGTGCTTCTGAAAGATCAGTTTTGAAAATCCGACAGAGCAGTTCTGCTGGATTCACCCAACAGCAGCTACCAAGGCCAACACAACCAGAAGGTTTCTCTCCTGGGAAAAGGTTTAACAGGCTTCTGTCCATTCTAAAATATTTAGGTTTTTGAAGCCTGTTTGGGGAACTAAGTGTTCCGTGGTGATTCAACCCATCAATTGCACCCGATTGACTTCTATAACAGTCCTTGCCTTGGAAGTCAGGGCACAATTCTACTCTGTCCTAGAAGGAGGAATGCAGAGGATCCACCCTGGAAGTGTATGGACATGGACTCTGTTAGTCTGAGTAGACTAGAGAAACAAATTCATAAGCACATATATGTATATGAGAGTTTACATAAAGGGTAATTATACATTAGTAAAATCATCCCAACCCAATCCAGCCCCAAACTATAAATCCAATATTAGTCCATCTGTCTGATACCAATCTTTAAAGTCCTCTTCAGACTCATGAAACACATGCAATGATGCCAAATGCAGGATGATCACAAGTCAGTGGGTAGAAGAAGGTCTTGGGATCCAGTGGCGCTATAAGCATCTCAGCACTAGCAGGGGCCTCTCTGTGGCTTCTCTGGCTTCAGAGGCCTGGTTGCATCCATGTGGCTTTAAGCTCAGGGCACTAGGGTAGCTTCATGTCATGTGTCTCGTCAGCTGCAATGTCTCCCAGGAAAGTCAGCCTTGTCAGTAGTGAGATTTCAAGGGAATGAACTGAGAGAGAGAGAGAGAGAGAGAGAGAGAGAGAGAGAGAGAGAGAGAGTTAGTTTCCTGCCTCCAAGAAGGAATACTGGATTTCCCAGAATTCTCATGAAAGGCCATGCCAAGGTCTCATTGGCTGCCTCCAGATTGACAAGCTAGAGTCTGCCCCTACACTTTTAATCCTCAAATTGACAAATGATCATATGTGTGTGTGTGTGTGTGTGTGTGTCACAGACTCCTTCTTCCCCGGGGGTACATCTTTCCCAGTGGGAGAGTGGGGAGAGGAAGGAGTTAGAGACTTAAATTCTTTCTTAGGGATTAGTCCAAAGGAGCCCTTGTGGTGTGGTTTATTACACAAACACAAGGCTGGCAGTACAAACCCACCAACTGCTCTGCAGAAGGAAAATGAGCTGTTCTGCTTCTGTAAAGACATGCAACCTCAGAAACCCTCGGGAGTCACTCTGCTCTACCTTATGGCATGTCCATGCGTCAGGATCAACTTGATGGCAGCAAGATGGGGAAATGGACCATTCCAAAGGAATCCTGGTAGCATCGTTTGTTGCCCATTGGGAAGCTAACTGCAAGTTAGCAGTTCGAACCCACCAGCTGGTCAATGGAATAAAGATGAGGCTGTCTAGTCCTTTAGAGATTGACAGCTTCAGAAACCCTGAGGGACAAGTCTACTTTGCCTTGGGAGGTGTCTATGAGTTGGAATCAACTCGATGCTAGTGGGTTTGGGGACTGATGCCCATTTGCCACAGCCCCTTGAGATGCCCTGTGTGTGGGGGGGGGGGTGCTTGCCTGGTGACTCACTCTGACTTTTCACAGCGTCTCATTCAGTGATAGACAGGCAGGCACATCGCTTCACGTGTGACTCTGCTTCCTTGCGTCACAGCCTTAGCCTCAGTCTCACTGCCCTCAGTTGCCCTTCCCTGTGAGCACACCAGTAATCATTGCCTCTGATGCAGCTGCCTTGAGAATGCAGCCCACAGGAGCGACTGAGTGCAGAAAGAGGATGAGGGCTTGTAAAAGAATATCAGGTCAGCAGATGCTTTGAAGAACCCCCCCTTACCAAACATAAATACACAACTTCCTAGTGTCCAGTATTACAATTTCCATCATGTCTGGGAAGAAATCTAGCCAGAGCGCTGCTTAGAGGCCAGGATGGTAAGACTTCGTCTTACACACTTTGGACGTGTTGTCAGGAGAGTCCTGTCCCTGGAGAAGGGCATCATGCTTGATGAAGTAGAGAGGCAGTGAAAAAGAAGAAGGCCATCAACAAAATGGACTGGCACAGTGGGCTCGCTCAATTGTCAGGCTGATGTGTAGGGCCAGGCAGTGTTTCGTTTGGTTGTGCATAGGCTTGCTACGGATTAGAACCACCTTGCTGGTCCCTAACAGCATCCACAGTGTCACTGTCGAAGTGTAGGTGCTTTCATAAAAGGTACCAGAGATTGACATGAATATGAATTAACTGTAGGGAGTCCCTGGGTGGTACGTCCTATCTAACCAAAATGTGAAGATTTGAGTTCACTTCGAAGCACTTTGGAAGTAAGGCCTGGCTATCGACTTTCAAAAGACAAACAAGACAACCCTGAAAGCCAGCCATTGAAAACCCTGAGAGGCACGTTTCCATCTGACACATGGGGTTGCCAAGAATCAATGATGGCCAGATGACAAGTGGCTTTTCATGAAATCTGCGGTCTCCATGAGAACGGCACAGCAAATGGCAAAGAAAAGGTGGTCTCTCTGGGCTGGCCCTCAAAGAATCAGTAGGTGTTTGCCCTGCTAACAGTGGCTAGCTGAGGTCATGGGATAGTATTAGGCCAATGAATGACACATACAGATATGTGAGAAGTTCTAAGAAGGTTTGGTTGATTTAAGGAGTAGCCAGTCATGTGGTATGATTGAGCAGCAGGGCTGGTTTGGGGCAGGAAGGGACGGGCCAGAGGTGATCCTGATGTCACTACAAAAAGTTGATCATTCACTCTGCAGTCTGAGGGAAGCTGCCTCCCTGAGTGGCGCCTGTGGCTGCTAACAGAGTCTGGTTTGAGACCACTCTGAGGTACCGCGGAAGGTCAGCCTGGTGGTCCAGTTTCAAGAAGCCCGACGTGGAGAAAATCCCAAGGGCACAGTTCTCCACTGATACCCAGGAGGGTTGCTGTGTTAGTCCGGGTAGACTAGAGGAACAAATTTCAGAGACACACATATAGGTATAAGGAAAGGGTTTATATACAAAATAAATGTGACACTAAGAAGGCATCCCAACTCAGTCCAGTGCAAAGTCATAAGTCCAATATTAACCCATATGCCTGCAATCAGTCTATAATGTCTGCTTCCAACTCAGGAAGTCACAGGTCAGTGGGTGCAGAATTCTGGCACTGGCAGGGGTCTCCCCATGGCTCCTCACTTTCAGGGCTCAGGTCTATCAACAGCATGCCACTCCAGCTTCAGAGGTCTGTCTTCATCAGGGCAAAGCTGAGTGGTCTCTCTGCTCGCTCCTCCAACTTCTTGGAGGCTGCATCTTGTGTTGCCTGTGGTTAATCACCTCTGAAACTAACTCCCAACAAATGGGGAAGATAGCTTCTCATCGTCACGAGGGAAATACTGAGAGATTTCCCAGGAGTCTCAGGTGAAAGCCATGCCCACACAGAAGCCTCATCAACTACTCAATGGCTTTCTCCTGATTAACAGGCCAGACTCCACCCCTACATTTCAATTATAAAATTAACATAAGCAGATGACTGCCACAGTTGCCAATCTGAATCCACATGACAGCCTGGAGTCTTTGGACATTTGAGAAACATCAGTTTGGGTGCTTGTACTCTATGAGGAAAGCAACATGGACTCATGTTTGTGGCTGAGACTTACTCTCCCTTCCCAGTGCCCCAACCCACCTCCAAAGATAGTGAGGGTCTATTGTGTCAACCTGGCCAATAAACCCATGTGGAATGAATTGAAGGACAGAGAGAAATGGTTCTGTGAGCCTTGCCTTTCTAGTTCTCGGGTCTCTTGCTTTCTGATGGTCAGAGCAGGGTGCAACTGTCTAAGCCAGTTCCCTTCTTCAGCTTGCAAGGCTCACTTCCTGCGAGATATCCCCTAGGAGAAATCACAGAGACCTACCTTGATGCAACCCTGGTTGCTGGAGCAGCTGCATGGAGACCCCTGCCAGCGCTGAGATGCCCACATGCTCACTGTCTTTCCTTCTGCATTGGCATCATTGTGCTTGTTTTGTGAGATTGAGGAGGACTTTGAAGATCGCTGTCAGACATATGGGATAATGTTGGATTTGTGGCCTTGGGGAGTGCACTGGATAGGGATGCTTTCTGAATGTACACTGACCCTATATATAAAACTCTATTTTATACATATGAGTTTCTGTGGATTTGTTTCCCTAGTTTACCCAGACCTAACACACACACACACACACACACACACACAAAGTCTAGCTTGGCTGGATCCCTACATTTGTCACCTGGCAGAATCTTGGGCTTCCCCATCGTCTCCCCCAACAAGTTGTGACATCTCTTTAAGGTGACTCTTGCTTCTCTCTAGAATATACTTTCAGGGGAGGGGCTCATCAGCTCCAGGTTCCATTATTCACACCCTCTTCCCTCCCTCTGCCCCCCACCCTGTAAAATTTCACATGTTTAGAAACATGTTCTGGTTCCCCTGTGCTGGGGAGGCTGACAGCGAGCGCAGCACTCGTGTTTGCCATCCCTTGGAGTTTACTCCTCCCGCGCCTTCCGGAAGCTGTGATGTCCTCATTTCCCATGCAGAACACTTCTGCCCACGAGCCGGCTCCTTTGGGATCGCTCAGTCTGTGCCAACCACCCATGGAGGTCTCCCCTCAACTCCCCCTTCAAAATACCAATCCTTGTCCATGAGGAATTCTGAGAAATCCAGTTTTCCCATCCCATTCCACGTCTATTTCTGAAGAAGTTTGAAAATATCCCAAGAAATACATCAAATGACCCATCCTACTACAGAACTTCACATGTCGAGACCTCACCCCGCTTCTTCAATAACTGTTGTCACTGCACTTGTTCTGTCCGTAGACCGAGTCGCTTCCTATTGTGGCAACATTTCCTGTGTTGCCAGCATTCATTTGAAAATCCAATTTTCCCATGTTTTTTGTAATTATCTGTCATCACACTGCCTGCCTGGCTCTCTTTAGAGAGTTCCCCGTGACTGAGCGTGTTAGTCTCTATCTTCTCCTTGATCAGCATGCCGGTACATGGCCCTTCAACTCTATTTTTTATATTATTATTAAGTCATGACTGGTAACATGAACAATTAGTGAGTCAGAGGGTCTGTATACTTCAGAGGGTAAGCATAAGTGAGAGATGCATTACAGACAGTGGCAGGGAGACACTGAGACAAGGAGGAGCCTCGCAGAGACTGGGGTCCACCTTCTCCTCATCTGGCCCCGACTATCGAACTGTGGTACAGAGCCGCAGCTGGGTTGGTTCCAGGCCCATTAGAGACCAGGCTGAGAACCAGAGAGACCAATGACTGTATCCATTCTGTTTGGTAACCCTGACTGTGGGAACCTTGTAGTTTCCCTAATCAACCCCGCCCCTGTGAGTATTGTCTGTGAGTTCTGTGTGCCCATTGTAGAGTGGTGTGGGAGGCACGTTTGGTGTCAGGTAAAGAATGATGGACCATGGAGGCTTGTCTGACTCCTGCCTCATGGCCACAGCACAGTCAGAGGAGGCCCGGTATGGCCCATCATTGTTGTTTATTGTGAAAGTAGAACTGTTCCTAAAAGTTTTTGAGCCAAGTGTCTCATCATCCTCCCAAATTGCTGTGAATGGGGTTGAACCGCTGAAGAAGTAACAGCCAGTATCCTCTGTAGAAGCAAGAATGACGGAACTTCATCTCATATACTTTGGACATGTTATTAGGGGAGACCAAGCCCTGGAAAATGACATGCTTGTCACAGTAGAGGGGAAACGACAAAGAGGAAGGACTCTGACAAGATGACGTAAGAGCAGGTGGGAAGAGAGTGCAGGACCAGGGGGTGCTTTGTTCTGCTGTGCAAGGGTCCCCGTGAGTTGATGGAACCTAACAACAGTGACAACATTTATAAGTGGGCTAAATTGTATGTGTGAATGTAAGATATTAAGGGACTCACCTTCTGTTTCTTTTGTACCTCGCATTTCTAAAAGGATCCAGCCTTGTGCTGTCGTGTCATTACTTGTAATCTAAGGGTTTATTTACTTGAATTTTTAAAACCTTAGGATTTTAAAAATCCAGGTTGGAACTAGAGGTCTGTTTAATCACTTTATTGGGGGCTCATACAATGCTTATCACAATCCATACATCCACCCATGTGTCAAGCACATTTGCACATCTGTTGCCATCATCATTCTTAAAACATTTGCTTTCTACTTGAGTCCTTGGTATCAGTTTCTCATTTTTCCCCTCTCTCCCTCTTCCCCCTCCCTCAGGAACCCATGATAATTTATTATTATTTTGTCATATCTTACACTGTCCAATGTCTCCCTTCACCCATTTTTCTGTCATCCATGCCCCCGAGAAGAAGTTTTATGTAGATCCTTGTCATTGGTCCTCCCTTTCTACTAGAACTACAGTTTTAAAAACTAGATCACCAAAGGGTTTTGCCTTACAAATATCCACTCATTCCTATATGGAATTTAAAAAATCTGCTCCTCGATCCCTTATTTGCGTGCCTCTGAATGCAGATGGTACAATCTCATAGGGTAATAAAAGCCTTAATTAAGCTTCCTGGTATGACCTTCATAATAACAACGGGTTGTAAAATTGAGGGGGTAAGAACGGATCCAGTTTCTTTTCATCTCTGATACAGTTTGTATTCACTGATGGTTCCCTTTGCACCCTGAGCTGTCTCTTTTGGTCCTGAGTTGCCAGTTGAAGACAGTTTAATTAGGAATGTTTTTGCCTCAGACTCCACCCCTGGGTCATTAAAAATTGTAATGGAAAATTTGATGATGGAAAAATAAATTATTGAAACTTGTTCTTAGCCTGAGTACTTCACTATGAGCTCTGGGGTTCATACGACATTATGCTGAAAATTCTGGGACAAAAGAAAAGAAAACTATTACTGAGTCTCCTCCTACTTATCTTTCATCAGAGTTACACGTAACCCATCACCAGTGTATCACGAGTGTACAACAAAAGTTTTGATAAGTGTGCTGCTTGCATTTAACTAATCAGCAATATTTTCTTTTACACACCAGGCGAGTTCAAGTATCTCAACTAGCGAATTGGCAAACATATTATTATTGAAAACAATAACAAAGTATATATGACCAAGAGAAATCATGTGTCATTTGGGAATCCTGCAAAGGGGGTTGTTGTTTTGCTTTTCTCATTCCTTTCTTCTCAAGGCCCACACAGGCTTCTCCAAGGTCTCAGAGTCACATCTCAGATCTGATTTCTTCTTTGTTTTGCAGCAGGAGCCTAAAAATCCAACCTGCCTTCCTCTCTTCTTCCTGCTGGCTCTCAGGTCAGCCTGAGCCAAGGATGAGCTGCAAAATGGGGCACCTTACAGCTCCCCACTCGTGCTCACCCCTCCCGACTATTTTTTTTTGGCTGCCCCTGAAAATGAGAACACAGATTGTCTTATTAAAAGAGTCTTTTACTTAATCACTCTGGGGAGAATAAACTTGAGGGTGGCTGAAATCTTCAGTGATAAAATGAAGCTCTGGCGGCCCGTTTTCCTCATGTTGTGTGGTTCTTGATTCCCTTACTAATTGATTGTGATGGATTTGACTTCTTCTTTCACCTTTCCTAGAGGAACTTACCACATCTTGCTTCTCTGAAGAGCTTATTTTTCATTCGGGCAAATTCTTTTCTCTGTAAGGATGACCCCCCCCCCCTTCCCTGCAGGTAACCTGGAAATGACGGCACCAGTAGCAAAGGGATCCTTTAGAAGTTATCTTTTAGGATTTACCTATGCCTATTAGACTCTCTACCAGATGGATTGACACCAGGCCTGTAACAATGGGCTCAAATGGAGCAACCACTGTGTGGCAATCATGTGCTTATGTTAATTTTATGATTGAAATGTAGGGGTGGAGTCTAGCTTGCTAATCTGGAGATAGCCATGGAGTAGCCAATGAGGCCTCTAGGTGGGCATGGCTTTCTCCTGAGACTTCTGGGAAATCTCGCAATATTTCCCTCGTGAAGAGGAGAAGCTATCTTCCCCAGTTGTTGGGTGTTAGTCTCAGAGACAATGAATCATGGAAAAGACAAGATGGCAGCATCTGAGAACCTGGAGGAGCCGGTGGAGAGACCACATGGCTTTGCCCTGATGGAGCCAGACCTCTGAAGCTGGAGTGGTCACGTGGAGACCTCTGCCAGCATTGAGTTGCTTCTGCTGTTGATGGACCCTGAGCCCTGGAAGTTAGGATCCATGGGGAGACCCTGCCAGCACCGGGATTCTGCACCCACTGACCTGTGACGTCCTGAGTCGGAAGGAGACTTTATAGACTGATTTTGGGCATATGGCTTAATATCAGACTTATGACCTTGAACTGGACTGGGCTGGGATGCCTTCTCAGCATCACATTCCTTTTGTATATAAACCCTTTCCTTATATCGATATGCATGTCCTTGAATTTGTTCCTCTAGTCTACCCAGACTAACAAAACTGTGAGGATGACACAGGAGGGAGCAATGTTTTGCTGTGTTGTGTTGGGCTTGGGATCTCCATGAGTTGGAAACGATGCAAAGGCGCCTACCAATAACAACAATATTAGTTAGGAAACCACATCCAAACCTGCTGCTGTCGGGTCCAGTCCAACTCCTAGGGTTGCTGAAGGATAAATGGTTTCCATGATTGTATGTCTTTAAGGGAGCAGACTGCCACATCTCTCTCCATAGGACCAGCCTGGTGAATCCAAATGGCTAATCTTTCCATTCACCGCTTAGTTCACTTACACAAAATGTAAGTCACATAGATGCTTTTTACAAAAATGTGATGGAAATAGCCGCCAGTACCACAACTTTCACATTTCATTGGACAATGCGAATTATAATGCTTCCTAGTGTCACCCTGGTTCTTTCCTAAACTGCTCTACCACCAGTAACATAAACCCAGTGGGCCCCCAAAGGAGTCATGTGGTCTAAGTTCAGCTCTTGGAGGAAGCAGAGATTGAAGGTCTCCTCACTTCCAAGGGACCTGTCTCACCATGCATTCACCACCTATGCGGATAGCATTTTTCACTCAGCTAAGTGACTCTGAGTCCCTCCCTCCTTGTGGTGACCCTGCAGGACAGCACAACTGTTTGCAGAGTAGGGTTCCTGAGACTATAAATATTTATGAAAGCAGGCTGTCACATCTGTAACCCCAACCTTAGGGTTAGAGCACAACACTTACCTACAATGCCATCAGTCTACTTGTATATTTCATTAAACCACACCAAACCAACCCGTTGCCACGAGTCCATTTCAACTCATAGTGACCCTATTTAGGGTTTGCAACATGAGACATTTTTACAGCCTCATCTTTCTTCCACACAGCCCCTGGTGGATTTGAACCATTCACCTTGTGGTGAACAGTCCACTCCTTACCTGACAGAGTCACCAGGGCTCCTCAGGAAAAGGCAAATCAAAACTGCAAGGAAACATCCCTTCTTACCCACTATGGTGGGTGTCAACAGAAACAATGGGCTCAAACATATCAAAGGTCACAAAGATGACACAGGACCTGGTGAGGCTTTGTTTTGTTATCTAAGAGTAAGTCAAGATAATAGCAACTAGAGCTCTCACTCATGTGTTGTTGAGAAAAAACAAGGAGAGTTGCCCCCAGGAATTTTTTTCCCCATCATGAAAATGCACCTGCTTGTTTTTTTTTTTTTTAAGGTAATCAAGGATGTCCCACTGGAATTTTGTTGGGAAACCTTACCTCTTTCATCCTACAACCCTACACTTGTCCCTTCAGACTTTTCATTGTTCTATAAATCCAAGGAACATTTAAAAGAAGCATGATTTGTGTCTCTCAAGGCTGCCCTGACTGCCATCTTGACGTGGTGACAACGAAAGGATTAAAACTCACTGCTATCGAATTAATTCCAACTCATGGTGGGCCTGTAAGAGAGAGTAGGATGGCTCCTGTGGGTTTCCAAGATTGTCGATCCTTATGGGATCAGAAAGCCTCATTCTTCTCTCATGGAGTGGCTGGTGGTTTTGAACTGCTGACCTTGCACTTAGCAGCCCAACTCATGATCCAATACAACCCCCAGAGCTCCCTCCTCAAGGCGATAGAGATGAGGAAACACTACCATCTGAAGTGGGTAGACTTCGAGGGAGGATATGTCGAGAAACAATGGCTTTACCTTTTTGGCATGTTCATTTAATAAAGGTTTCTATGATTTTGTAGCAGTACTTTTTTTGTCCCACCCTCATCCATATGGTCCCCCAATTCATAGCCAAGTCAGTGCGACTAAAAACATGAAAACAAAGATGTTCAAAATGGAAGGAAAAAATAGGTGTTATGGATGATGGGGGGAGAATTTGAAGCCTCTTTCATTGTCAGTGGGATTGTAAAATGCACAGATGTTGTGGAAAATCATCTGGAAATTTCTTGCAAAGTTGAACACGGATGCAGTAGTTACATCATTTCATGCCAACTTAAAGCTATGTAAAGGTGTAGGGGTGGTACCCAACCTGTCAATCAGGGCACAGCCTGATGGTGCCTCCTTGTGGGCATGGCCTTCTCATAAGGAGAAGTCAAGGAACCTACCCCTTTTCTTCTCCCTCCCTGCCTTCACCTCCCTACTGGTGAGCCACTCTGGGATCTGCCAGAGCTCTCTGAAGCATCCACTGGCCTGTGCTTTCCCTGCATTCTGCATCATTGCATGTGGCTGCGGGTGTCTGAAGAAGGACTTGTGGACTCTTATTGGACTTATAGACGAGTTAGACTGGACTGGAGTGTTTTCTTGATATATGATTACTTCTTGATAGGAAGTTCTTTCTTGCACATATCTGAGTGTCGCTGGATTTGTCTCTCTAGTCAACCCAACCAAACACAATTGAGATACCATAAGACTTGGCTATTCCACTCCTAGGTAGATACCCCAAAGAGTTGAAAACAGAGAAGCAGGTATGTGTACACTAATGTTCATTGTAGCACTCTTTCTAATAACCCAAAGCAGGAAGAGCTTCAATGCCCATCAACACAAGAATGGATGAATGACATATGATCCACACATGCAATGGAGTGATTCTCAGACACAAAGAGGAATACAATTGTGATACATGAGCATATAGAGTAAAATGAGAAACAAAAGGACAAATGTTTCATGTCCCCACTTCATGTGAAATATGCACTAGAACTGGCAAGTGTACAGAGAGCCAAATGTATTAGTGGTTGCCCTGTAGTGGGCAGATACTTAGGGAACACTGAGCCTAACGGTGATGGGAAATGTCTGGTAAGGGTGATGATTGAACCACGCGATAAGCATAATTTATGTATCATTAACCATGTTAAAAATGGCAAATTATATATATGTATGACACACAAAAAGTTCTTAGTGGTTTATTGCTGTTATTAGCGGCTATCAAGTTGGTGGGACTCATGGCATCCCTTTGTACGACAGAATGAAGCAGTGCCCAGTCCTGGGCTAGCCTCTCAGTTGTTAACTTGGCACCCATTGTTGCAGCCACTGTGTTCATCCTTTTTGCCAAGGATCTTCCTCTTTTTCACTGCCCTTCACCTTTATCAAGCAGATGGTCTTTACTAGGGTACGATCCCTCCTAAGGAAAGGTCCACAGCACGGGCATGCAAGTCTCACTTCCAAGGAACATTCTGTTTTGTTTTGTTTTTTAGCATCACTGCCCTTTTGTGGAAGTGGGAGGCCGAGCCTTGCTCCTGGAGTGCTGCTGCTGGATTTGAACTGCCAACCCAGTGGGCCACAGTCCTGCACTCAACCACTACTCCACTGGGGCTCAGCTCCAAGGAACATTCTGACTGCAATTCTTCCAACTTTTTTGTTTGTTCTTTGGATCCTCCATGGCACTTTTCACATTCTTCACCACCACCAAGAGGCAAACACATGGATTTTTCTTTGGTTTTCCTTATTCGATGTCTAACTCTCACATGCCATGGGGAATGCCATGGCTTGGTCAGGTGCACCTTAGTCCTCAAAGAAACATCCTTGCTCTTCAACACTCTGAAAAGGTCTTGAGTATCATATTTGGCCAGTGCAATTGGTTGCAAGATATCTCAGCTGCAGCTTCCGTGAGTATTCATTGTGGACCCAAGTAAGAGGACAGTCTGAGTAGTGATCTTTTAGTGACATCCATCGCAGGACTTAAAAAAAAAATCAGGTAACATTGGTATTTATTTGAAAATAGGACCAGGCATATCATTTTAAGGTAACTGATATAAATTTCAGGGCTGCGGCTACCTATAAGAATAACACAGGAGGATGAGAGGGCGATCTGGCTGCGACATCTGCCACCCCATTGATCGCCAGGGTTGATTCGGCTGATCTGGCTGGCTAGGCGGGCGTCCCCTTCCTCCCTCACCGCTCCATGTGCGTCCCTCATGAAGCTGCGCGCTGGGTTGAAGAGGACGACCTTCCCCATAGAAGGAGGACTGTCCTTCCGTCAAGGGTATACAAGTAGCTGCGCTCCCGTGCGAGAATCTCCAAACACGTCTCAAGAATAACATAGGAACAACCACGCGGATGGCGCAGGACAGGCTGGATTGCATTCTCTTGCGTATAGGGCGGCTATGGGTCAGAACCTATTTATTTGCTGGCACCGAAGAACAACTTATCGATAA